>JBBPTO010000138.1:0-48608 GCA_038094155.1 Pulveroboletus cf. aberrans | reverse complement strand
GCCAAATATCATGTCATTTAATGGAGATTATATGCATCAGCACAAAAGTGAAAAAACCATTGCAATGGTATTGCTGTTTTGTAATGGACATATCTCCAGACCCACCAAACCAAATCACGTGATTTATGGACCGTTACGTAGCCAGGGGTTAGTTCTATATTCGGTCTCACCAATGCCAAGCCACATTTCCACGGATATATCCAGTACACTGCATACACTCTAAACATAGCAAACATTGCAACGGTTTTTGGAGTCACTGTAATGCAAACCCCTTGTGCCAGATGTTGTAAGGAGCTGCCACTCCTTAGGTCCATATCTGGTCATTCTACATCTATTTGACTTTCACTAGGTTGTTGTTGAGTCATCAATCATTCATGTTGATCTGTGTCCAATCTGGTTCCAGTTTGCCCTACTTGTGTTATGACTACACTGGGTAGAGATAGATATAGCCCCTAAAGAGGGTCTAGAGTACTAAGGACAAAGGAGAGCAGGGCAAGCCACTCTACAAGGATGGAGTACAAGGGTTCTGGAAGAACAAGACATCTGCTTGTCCTATCTCAATAATCAAATGTTGAAGAGAACTAGACTGCCTGATGATCTATTGTTGATCAGATGGCAAGAGGTCTCCTAAAACAGTGTAGCCTCAAGAGTGCTATGAAGTCTCAAAGAGTAAGGAAGGTTTCCAATAAGGGACTAAGATGAGGAATGAGAAATGGAGCAAAGACACAGTGTATTGAGGTACATGAAGGGGAGGTCTAGCTTGGGAAATACAAGTACAGGATGAAAAGGTTTATATAGGCATAGGATGAGTTAAGGGTAGGTATAGATGGAGTTGCTGACAAAGCAAGTGAAATCACATAAAATGTGATGGAAACGGACAAGGAGTCATGGTATAGTAGTCAGTGATAAAAAGAAAAGAATGTCCAAGTTGGGACTTGTACCCATGCATACATAAGTGACAAGAGGAAAAAGGGGCTGATCATAACATTACCCCCTTAGTATGTCCAAGACAATGATGAAGGATCAAATGTCCATATAGCACTGTAGGAAAGTGTAGTTTCCTACAGTGATATCTGGTCATTCCTAGCCATCTCTAGTCCATATCCTGCACTCCAATCGATCTGAGACTGCTCTGCACTGCTGTCTATCCTGATCTGAGTCAATCTGATAGTTGTCTGAAGGTCGGTTTTTGATCCATCTACTGTTTGTCTACCGTTTCCTTTCAATTTGATGTACCAGACCCAGACCCATGCATACAGGATACCCATCCAGTCCACTGGATACCAGATTCCTGTGCACTGGATCACTTTCCCACACACCAGATCCATTCCTTAAGAGTTGAGTAGTCTTCTTTTGTGTTTTTCCTTACTATATATCATTCGAGTATGCCCAAATTAGGATGTAACTCCTCTACCATCACTATGCAAGCCATCTAGTTCCATTCAGTACCAATCCTAAGCCAGTTTCCCTCCAGTTTTCCCCATTCCTGCCATAGTCCTGCAACACCAAGTTGGGTTCCTAGCCCTACTAAACGGGGGAATTCCAGACTCAGTTTTCCAATGTCCTGTGGACAATCAGTGAGCCCTTCTTATAGTCCTCTTTCATTCTCTTTGCAATCCTCTGGGTCGAGACCTACACTCGCACCCTACACTTATTTGCTTAGGACTTCATCCCAAGTCCTGTAGCTACTTTACAGCGCTGTAGGAGACTCACGCTCCCTACAGTGATATTCCTACATCCTCTGAGTTCATTCTGAGTTCCTCTGCCACTCCTCCAAGACTCAACAGTTACAGGCTGTCTTCTCAAGTCGGAACTCTGACCTCCGGAGGACTGGACCTTTGTTCCTGTGCTCTGGATGAGTTATCTGTGAGTCAGAGTTGAGTTTCCTCATTGGGATATTCCTTTATTTAGTATCTACATTCATTCCTTCATCTTTTCTTTTGATTCATAGTCTTGGAAATGCCCAGAATTAAAATTTTGTATATAGAACTGATTTCTAGAAGTGAATTACCACCATCTACCATCAGTTCTAAGTTTCCGAAGTCGATTTCCTTCATTTCCCTTCAACTCCAGTCAAGTCCTGCAAGTCCTGTCAACTCCTGACAACTCCATAGTTGATTCCTTAGCCCTACTGAATGGGGAGGAATCAGACTCTTATTTTCCAGCTCTCTCAGGACATCAGTGAGCCATTCATATTTGCCCTTACCCTTTTTATTTCTCTCTTTGCAATCCCCTGGGTTGAGAACTACACTCGCACCCTTTTCATTAGCTTAGGAGTTCCACTTCAGAGTTCCTAGGAGTTTTACAGTGCCCACCTCCTGGAAAGCTGGTCATGTTTGCCATACCTTTCACAGTGTATTACTCATCATCATCAGATGGAAGATGATGGGGAGAAGCAGATCATTGAGGTGCAGGGACTGGAACAGGTTGGCCAAAGGGGCCTTATCTGGCACAAGCAGAATGAGTGCTGGGTGTGTGGCTGGTGCCTTGACATCTAGATGATGAGCCTCTTGAGCTGTGTGATAATGGCAGTAAGCTCAATGAGAAAGGGGTTGGTTGGTGCTGGCAAAAAGGGCAGCACATCTGGGCATGCGTGGGAGTGAAGTTATGACAGATGGGGCACTTGTAGTTGGGGCATAAGATTATCTACATTGGTGACCCAGATGATGACAGAAGTGGCAGGTTTCATGGTAGCAGGGGTGAAACAAAGGGAGAGGAGTGGCACCTTCATTTCCAGTCCAATGGGCTTCAGTGCATTGAAGAGAGGTTAACTGACCTAGACTGCTATAGGTCTCCAGATAGGAAACTAGCAGGTTAGTAACACAAAGAAAGAAAGTGAAGGAACAATTGGTTCATCCCAGGGGAATTGCAGGTAGAGGATCAAGGGAATGCAACTGCAGGGCTTACAGGACTCCTTGATAGATGATCTAGAAGAGCTCCTAATGCTTCAGACATGGCTGATGAGCACAGGACTTGATTCTTCTAGAATCAAGAGAGAAAGAGAAGAGAAGATCCGGATATGACTGAATTGATGGGAACTGAAGACTCAGACTTGAACTGAGTGATAGATGATTAATTCCCTTTCACTGTGTGTGAAACACAACTTTTATGGCACACCCAAGACTCTAAATAAACATAAAAAAGGAAAAAGAAGGAAGCATCCGACATGAATCCAGTGACCAGATCACAATACAGAGCATCTGGTACACTATATGTATAGTAAAAAATATCTGATAGATGGACCAGATTGAAAAGAAACAGATACAAAGGACCGGATATGTATGAGTAAAGCAAACTGGAACTGGATTGGACACAGATGGGCATGGATGCTTGATGACTTGATGATGACCTAGTGAAAGTCAAATAAATATAGAATGATCAGATATGGACCTAAGGAGTGATGACTCCTTACAGTGTTCAATGATGGTGAGCTCTGTGAGGTTCAAGAGTTTGGACAACATGGAAGGAGTGTGAGGCTGTCTGGATTCAGCAAGATCCTGAAGGTAATGATCAATGTCTGCTAAAAACCCTCCCATCTCCAGCTGATGCATTGTTGTCAGGAGGAGTCACTTCAGTTCTTCCTGGATGTCTTCAAGATGTTGGCTGATATGGAAAGCAGCCTGGTCTGTGATACCCGAGGTGAGGAGGTCCTTGGCCATGAGGAAAAGGTGTTGGGTCTGAAGAAAACTGTGATATAGGGTATACAGCAGCGAGATGATGTTGAGGTGGGAGAAGATCATGGAGAAAAGGTGGGAGTCAACTAGCCTTTTGATCATTGGTCTGAGGTAGTTGTCACTAGAAAGCTCTTGACGGAGGTTGTGGGTGAAGGGCAGGATGGTGACTGAGGTCACTGGACAAGGGGGAATGGTTGCTACAGCTGGCAAGACAAGGGTGGGGACTGGGGTGACTACAGTGTCCTTGAACTGAAAGTGGTGCCAGGCAGGCATGTCTGCCCTGAAGATAACTTGGATGGGCTTGCCATCTGGAAAGGAGGTGGTGGTCCAGCTGGGGGTGGCTATGGTGAAGGAAGATTCTATTGTGCTAGGAGAAATAGAGGAAGGAGAAGAAATGGTATCTATGAGGATGGAGAAGACAGTGATGAGAGATGAGGACATGACTTTATTTTCTGAGATGGTTTTTGTTTTTAGATGATGGTATTTCTGAGAGTGCATGAGCAGGAAAAATGAAGGAATGAAGTTTTTTATAGCTATCTAGTGTGGACTGGGAATGTTTCAAGTTCTGTTCTGGGATTCAGGAGTCTTCTTCAGCTGAATATCCCTTTCAATGGATCAGGAATGTGTGTAAGGATGATGCACTGTGATGTTTCAAAAATTTCTCTATTTCATACTCTTTCTCACCCTCTACAAGTTCTGGTGGGGGTCTTGGGAGGTTCTTGCCATGGACAGTATTTCTCTATATGGAAAAAGAAGCAAAGCATGAAATATGGGGTGTATCTTTCATGTGGCAGATGGAGTTGATATATGATTGGGGACAGTACTTTCATTATTGTGAAGGGTTCTTCCCATTTGGGTGTGAATTTGGGTTCACGACAGAATGATGGAGGTTTTTGGCTTCAAGCCAAACTTTATCTCCCTTGAAAAATGGAGTGAAATATCATTTGTTTTGTGATGCCATAACTTGGCATGCAAGTTCATGGGCTGCAAGGGCTTTGTCCCTCATTGCAGACAGAGATTTCAGATGAAGGTTGATGGCAGGCAGATTACAATCGGGGAGGATGGTGGGTAGGGCATAGAGTTCATAGCCCATTATGAGGTAAAATGGTGACTTGCTGGTGACAGAGTGGGGGTGGTGGTTGTGCATAAATTTGGTGTGAGTAATCTGATCTAACCAGAAACCAGGGTTTGTGCCACAGAAGATATGAAGATATGTCTCAACTTCCTGGTTGACATGTTCAGTTTTACCATACAACTGGGGATGATAAGCAGTGGACAAGGAAAGATTGTAGTTTGGGAGATGACTTAGCTTTTTTGCAAAGGAGGAGGCGAACTGCAGGCCTCGATTAGAGATGATCTTATTGTAAAGACCAAACCAGAGAAAGACTTTGTGAAAAAAGAGGGTTGCAACACTCTTGGCAGTAATGGTTTTTTTAGTGGGGCAAAGAATTACCCCCTTTGAAAGTCTGTGGTCAACCATGACCAACAAGAAATTGAAGCCAGAGGAAGAGGGGAGATCTGTGATAAGATTTTATGAGATCTGTTGAAATGGATGTGTATATGAGGATTTAATTGGTGTTAGCAGGGGGACAGTGGAATGGGTATTTGCCTTGTTCTGTTGGCAAATAGCACAGACTTCTATATATTTCTGGATGAATTGGGCCAGCCCTGGCCACTAAAACTCGGTGGAGACAAGCTGTTGAATTTTCAAATAGCTGGAGTGTCCAGCAGTTTCATGATCATGGCAGTGAATGAGCACCTCATGGTGGAGGTTATCTGTGGGAGGGATGCAGATATGTCCTTTGTATGACAGAACTCCTTTGGTGTATGACCAATCAGAGAGGTGGGAGTGGAAGGTGGAGGGTACTTCTTCTTGCAGCACTTGGAGGGCTTGGAGGACAAGGGGGTCTGAGGGTGAGGAGGAGGTGAGTTTGCCTGTGAGAGAGAAATCTGTGAGGTTGATGAAGAGGGAATCGGGAAGTAGGATCATTCCTGCATTGTCTTCTTTGTCTACAATGAGGTCTGGATGGCATGAAAGTGCATCTGGAGTGGCAAGTTGGGAGCCCGGGACATGGTCCATTTTCAGGTTGAAGTTGGCGAGGTTGAGAAGTCATCATGCTTGTTGACAATTCACGTTCTGGGGCTGACAGAAGTATGTCAGGTTCTTGTGGTCTGTAAACACTTGGATGAGAAAGGGGGAGTCTGAGAGGTAGTGTCTCTAGGATTTCAGGGCTCAGATTATCACAAGGAGTTCACAATCATAGATATCATAGTTTCTCTTGGTGGGGGAGAATGATTGCAAGAGATAGGAGCAGGGGTGCCAGTCTCTGTTGACGTTAGTCTGGAGGAGGATTGCTATAGTGGTGAACTTTGATGCATTGGTTATGATGGCAAAGGGTTGAGACATATCAGGGAGATGGAGGACTGGTTTTTGACAGGAAGGGTGCCTTTAATTCATTGCAGGATTTTTGGCAAGTGGGGATCCAATCTCATGCAAGATTTTTCTTCATAAGATCTATCAGGGGATGGGTGATGGAGGAGTAGTTATTTATAAATTGCCAGTAGAAGGTGGTGAATACAAGGGAGGACCAGACATCTTTGACTTTTGTCAGTGTGGGCCAAGCAGCAATCCCATCAAGCTTGACTGGGTCCATAGCAATCTGACAATCATTTCAAGGTATTCTACCTCAGAGGTGGCAAAGGTGCACTTTTCAAGCTTTAAGTGTAGATTGAGTTCTTGCATTCTTTGTAGAATGCTCTTGGTCTGCTCCTTATGGAGCCCAGGGTCTGGGAGAATATAAGAAGGTCATTCATGTAGATGACAAGCCATCCTTCAGTGATCATGTCTCTGAATAAATCATTCATGAATTGTTGAAATGTGGCAGGGAAGTTTGTGAGCCTGAAGAACATGACAAGTGGTTCGAACAGACCTTTGTGCATGATGAAGGTGGCCTTCTATTGGTTGCCATCTTTGATTCTGACATTGTTGTATCTCCATTAGACATCGAACTTAGTGAAGATCTTTGCATCTTTCAGCTTGTTGACAAGATCAGAGACTAGGGGAAGGGGATATGCATTCTGAATAGTGTGTTCATTCAAGTAGTGGTAATCTTGGCATGGGTGGAGTTTGCCATCTTTCTTCTTGACAAAGAAGAAGGGTGAGGCTTGGGGAGAGTTCGAGGGGTGGATCTTTCCACAGTCGACATTTTCTTGGATAAAGTTCTTGGTGGCCTTTCTCTCATTTAGGGACAATGGGTAGACTTTTCTGACTTTGGGAACAAAGGAATCATTGAGGTGGATCTCATGATCATAATGACATGAGGGAGGGACATGGTCAGGTGCTTTCTTCATGAAGACATCCAAAAACTCTGCATATTCAGGGGGTAATGTGATCTTGGGCTTAGCATCCTCAGCTGCAGCTGCAAGCTCAGTGGCAGTGCTAACCTTGTTGATGAACTTCTTGTGTCAAAGGCTACCACAGTTGGTGAAGTGAGTTCCAAAGTGGGCTACATGATGGAGGTCAGCATATTGTTTCTTGATGGTGATGTGGTCAGACTCTTCAGTCTTCTGGAGGTAGTCAAAGAGTCTTTTGTCATAGACTCGATGAACCATGATTTCTTGAGGAGCAGCAGTGGGATAAAAATTGTTGTGTCTTTTGAGGTCTGCAACATGGATCTGATACAAGTCTTTTGACTTGCCTAGAGATTCCAAGATGGTACAGGTCTGCTTAGACCAGTTGATAAGGGGGTTGACTGCCTTTAGCCAAGGTGATCCTAGGATGATGTTCTGTCATCCACAATCCATGATGTAAAAGATGACCTTTTTTCTGTGATCCCTTCAATGTTGACAAAGAGTGTGGTGGAGAACAACACTTTGCCTTTCTTATTTGAGGACATGTCAAGCTTGCAGACTTGGAATGGTTTCTCAAGTTGGGACATGGGGAGTTTGTTCTTCCTAACAAACCCCCAGTCAATACAGTTAATGTCTGCACCACTATTGATCAAGGCACAAGACTTGACAGTTTTGAGTGTGTGTGAGGGTATGATGAGTTCGACAGGGATTTGCATAGATTTCATCATATGTGATACAGTTACAGATGCACATACAGGGTAGGAGGTGGCAGATGTCGAGGCTGTCCGTTCCAAAAATCCTGGAAATAAAAATGGGTCGTCCTTCTGACCACTTTTTCATCATCTTCCTCACATTCTTTCAACATGGAAAGATCTTCAGGGTCCTTTTTCATCGTCTTCTTGATGGAAGGTTTTAGGGAGTTTTCAAAGGTGGTGGTGCAATTCATTGCAGAATGCTCAGGCCTTCGACATTTGAAATGGAGGTTCTTTTTATGACAGCATTCCCTTTCTTTAGCAGTTAGCTTCTGGTGGTGAAGGATGGATACAGTGTTGATGTCCATGGCATCAGGGTTCCAAGCAGGTTTCGAGTGTGAGGGAGTGGCACAGGCATATGAAGTGGTGGTCTTTCCTTCTGTGCTTCTCAGACTAAGGATACTCGTTCCCATTGTTTCTGAGAAGAGATGGCTCATTTATACCAATCACAATTTTATCAGGGACATTCTCCACAGAGAGAATCTGGGAGCTGAGGGAGGTGGTGATGGCTAATTGGTAGAAGGAGATCAGGACGGTGTTGATGGCTGACAGTCTTGTGGTGTGAGCTTGAAACTTGGCATTAAAATCTATGATGAAAGGGGTCCACTGTCCTTTCTTGTCCTTGATCATGTGGGCCCAAGAGAGCCATGCCAGGGTGTCAGCAACTTCATCTTCCCTGACAAAGGATTTTCTGAACTTCTTGATGAAGTCGAACCATTTTTCAAAAGTCTCCTTGGTGACTCCCTTTCTTTGAAAGGTCTTGACCCAGACTTGGGTGGACCCAAGGATTATAAACAAGAGGGCAAAGGCGACCTTCTTGTTGTCAGTGCAGTATACATCAGTGTTATCTAGGAGGTCAGTTGAAATAATGTCCAACCATTCTTCAGAGCTGGCAGTGTTGCCATCAAAAGGCACAGGGGAGTCGAGCTTGAGTTCCATGGGTTTAGAAGAAGACATTCTTTTGAAAGCTTCGATGACTTCCCAGGGTTTGGGTAGATTGAGGAGGTTGCTATGGTAGAAAATTCTCCTGAACTGTGGCTGGGGTGTTGATGATGGAGGAGTTGGCACATGAGGAATAGATGCAGAGTGGGAGAGATGATGGGCTAGGTTGAGAGTGACTTCTGTATCCTTCTCAATGGGTAGGGAGTTGTCTTTGTCAGAGGGGGTCCAGTCATGTGGAAGTGACTCAGAGTCAGAGGGGTCATTGGGGTGGAAGCACCAACAATTATTAATGGGAGGCCTGGGAGTAATGGTGGCTTACCAGGTGGTAGCTGACAGAGAAGCTAGACCTTTTGTTATGACTACCCTGGGTGGAGATAGGTGCAGCCTCTAAAGAGGCTCTAGGGTACTAAGGATGAAGAAGAGTGGGGCAAGCCACTCTACGAGGATAGAGTACAAGGGTTCTGGGACAACAAGACATCTGCTTGTCCTATCTCAATGATCAAACATTGAAGAGAAATAGACTGCCTGATGATCTATTGTTGATCAGGTGGCAAGAGGTCTCCTGAAACAGTGTAGCCTTGAGAGTGCTATGAAGTCTCAAAGAGCAAGGAAGGTTTCTGATGAGGGACTAAGATGAGGGACAAGAAATGGAGCAAAGACCCAGTGTATTGAGGTACATGAAGGGGAGGTCTAGCTTGGGAAATACAAGTATAGGATGAAGAGGTTTATATAGGCATAGGATGAGTTAAGGGTAGGAATAGATGGAGTCACTGTCAGAGCAAGTGGAATCACATAGAATGTGGAAACAGATGAGAAGTCATGATAGAGTAGTCAGCAATGAAAAGAAAAGAATGTCCAAGTTGGGACTTGTACCCATGTGTACATAAGCAACAAGAGGAAAAAGGGGCCAATCATAACAACTTGGATGTATTCATTTCATTTCAATCCAGTCCATCTACTTGATTAACTGCTACTGTGTGTATAGTGTACTGGATGCTATGTATTGGACACTCTGTATTGTGATCCAGTTACTGGATTCATATTGGATGTTCCTTTCTTTAGAGTCTTGGGTGTGCCCAGACTTTAATTGTGTTTTGCACACAGCACAATCTATCTATCGTCTATCATTCACTCAGTTCGAGTCTGTGCCTTCGGTCCTCATCAACCCAGTCATATCTGGATCTCTTTTTCTTCTCTCTTGATCTGTGAAGAATCACATCCCATGCTCATTAGCTGTGTCTGAAGCATTAGGAGCTCTTTCAGATCATCTATCAAGATGTTCTGTGAGCCCTGCAGTTGCCTTCCCTTGTTTCTCTATCTGCAATTTGCCTGGGACAAACCAATCATTCCTTCTTTTTCTTTCTTTGTGTTGTTGACCTGCTAGTTTCCTATCTGAGGACCTATAGCAGTTTAGGTTGGTCAACCTCTCTTCAACATTCATCACAATCATTTAACCACTGTTACTGAACAGATAAAAAGACACCAATGTTGAGAGGCTGGAACTTATGTGTCATTTTCAATGAGAGGGCAATAATGATTATATTATAATTGAATGCAGCGTGCTTCAACTTTCTTGTTTCATGTGAGTCATGGCTGTCAAGTGTAAGGACAATGGGTTTATTTGCATCTATATGACACTTTTTGACCTCAGGGATGAAGACAGTTGTGAACCAGTGTTCAAAAATATTATGATCCATCCATCCATTGGATGATATTGCAATTCTGAAAGTACATTGATAGTTGAACAAAATACCTATGAGTATAAATGAGAACTTACCTGTTCATTCCATTAAATGGTGGATCCTGTGGATCAGGAAGCAATCCATCCTTCAGGATGAAATAGGGAGGCATGATGTCCCCTGCAGCATTTGGACATTCCAGGATTGTGATGAGCTCTAAGTTGTTGCAATGCTGGTGATAAGACTCCTGGTCCTCCGCTGAATAGATATACTTCATTCTCAAGCCATTGTACCCACCACCCATCTGGTTTTCCTTGTTCTCATTCCAGTTATGCTCAGGGGAAATTCCACCATACTGATTCTTGATCTGTGCACAAAGTCAAAAATAACTCAACATTGATGTGATTGAAATTCTGTGCTTGCTTTGGGTTGAAATGGGATGGCTTTGATTTCTTCAACATCTTCTTATGCTGTTTGAGATATTTCCAATGCTAGTCCTTCCAAGGGAGCTTTCCAGCAATTTCAAATACATGGGCATGTAAATAATGAGGGTGCAAAGGAGTGGCCATACTCAACTTCTAGATCAGCCATTCATTGATGACATTTTCTTGAGCTTTGATGAGAAGCATGACTTCTGGCTGACAATACCACACACATTGTGTGCACCATTTACATGGTTGCTGAGCATCTGGCATCTGACCTGTGAATATTAGGTTGCATGAGATTCAGTTGGGACAGCTCTGACTCAGAAGCACTCACCCCATGAGCCATCACAGCAAACTTGATGGAATGGTAACTCCCATCCACAAGCCCCTGGACAGCAAGATTCATCCAGGTCTCATATTTGAGGACCCTGATTGAAACTTGCTGCCATTAATAGTCCACCATTGCCATCAACCAGTCTGTGTGTGTTAAATGAGCATGTCATTGAAATGTCAAATTGCCACCCCATATTTGAATCTCCACTTCAGCATTTATCCAGCAAGTGACAAGCTGTGTAACAGAGGCTACATTTATGATCTTGAGAACTACTGCATATCTTTTGTTCATTCAACTTTGTGCATGTAGGCATATTACTAGAAACAGGAAATGTGAAATAAAATGACATAATTTTTGTGTATTTAGTAGGGTGCCAACTTGAGGATGCATGCTGGTTTGGGGGTAAGTGTTAAGACTGGATCTCCTCTGCTCAAACTCCGGTCAGAAATCAGAGGTCAAGGGCGAATGAATGACCAGAGATGGCCAGAGATTCAGAGGGATGAAGGCTTGATGCATGACTTGTGTGTTGCATCTCCACACTGCCACAGCCTTCTTGGTCAGAGAAGCATTGGAGGAACTGGAGAGAGATAGAAAGGGTGGTCTGAGATGATATTCAGACTGAAGGCTATCTACATACAAAGTTGAAGTATATATAGTTGGAGGAAAGCTTGAGGCTATGTAGAGTAAGTTGGAGGTTGGATATGTGGAAGCCAGAGCTGTGTTATGGTCTAGAAACAAACTGGAGCTGTGCTACACAGTGTTGGAGGGATCAGAGGGGCAAAGCTAAACTAAATACAGAATAAGAAAAGTATGTAAGGGTATCTGAGATGTGTCTGAAGGGATGGAGGTTCAGAGTTGATGAGGAGTTACTGGAGGGATCAGTGAAGTTGGTCAGGAGGTCAGAGTTGTCTCAATTACATGGAATATGACAGTAAGGGATAGTAGTGGGGAAGAGCAATGCCCTGCCAATTTTAAACTCCACCCATGAGCTTGCCACAGGGAAGACATATGTTCCAAGGTTGGATGTGACATGTACAGGATTAGAATAAACAAATCAGAGGAACTTTGTAGGAAGACATTGACTCAAAATATTAATCTCCATGTCATTTCCATGAGACTTTTGAAAAATGACCATGCATTGTGCTTGAATTTCATGAAACCTCAAAGAAATTTTGAGATTTTTCATGGAGATTACATGGATTTCATCCAAAACAACATATCCCAACATTCAAATGACTCCCTTAATCTACTGGATGATGCACAATGGGAAACATTGCACATTTAAGGATTGTGTGATGACTAAGCAATGTGAATGTGTGTGGAACTCTGATACATGGCTGCATTGTGCAAAAAGTGACCACTTGGGAGTTATATTCAGAGCAATAGGCATCAATTCAGATGTGATTCACCAATGATGATAATGAAGGTGCACTTGGAATGATGTGTACTTCACTACAGTGCACACCATACATGTCAGTCTCCCACTTCAATTTCTGTTTTATATACAAGAAGAATGAAACCAGGAATTACATCACCACATCACCAATGTCTTGTACTCTGATGAACATGCAAGCCTGTGCAAGAGAGCATGTGAAATTGATTGTCTTTATAAAGAAACTAAATGTTGCAAGGCCCAAGCTGATCATGACAAGGCAGTCATGCAAAGAAACCATGAGTTGGATATGCAGTGAAAGGAACATAAAGAGGCCACTCAGGCAAAACTGAACAACTCTGCTTGATTCATGAGTCAGTTGAGAAATTACATGTCCTGGAGATTGACCTCCAAATCAGATGGCACTGTCAGTATGACATGCTTTTTCCTGCTTCCAAGGATATGCTGACATTGAAGAAGGGATTATTCTAAGTTCAAGAAGGAAAGAAAAGAGATCCAAATATGACTAGATTGATGAGGACCAAAAACTCAGACTCAAAGTGAATTGTATTCATGGTGTGTGCAAAATACAAATTTTATAGTCTGAGCACACCTGAGACTCTAAATAAACATAAAGAAGGGAGCATCTAATACACTACACATATAGTAGAAGTCAATCTAGTAGACAGACCAGATTGAAAAGAAATGGATACATTGAACTGGTGTAGGAAACTGAAGTTTCCTACAGTGATATCCTGACTCCTTCCATGATTCTATAGCCCCTATCTTGCGCTCCTACCAAACCTGAGACCATCCCACTATTGTTTGTCCCAACTCAAGTTAAGCAAGTTGAAGTTTGAAGGTTAGTTTTCAACCCAATGTTCCAGACAAAAGTTCTCACACACTGGACTCAGTGTTCCCATGTTTCAGATTCAGTCAGGTTTTCTTTGTTTTCATATTTTCTTTACTGTATTTTGTTTGGGTATGCCTGAATTAGACTTTTGTATCTAGGAATTATGTAGTTCTGAAATAGTGTGCAATTCACCACCATTGATTCTAAACCTCTAAGTCTGATTTCCTAGTCTTTTCCCTTCTTTCTGTAAATGACCTGACTGCTGCACATAGCTGTTACACCAAAAGATAGAATACTGAATGACTAGCATTCAGCAGTGCAGATGGTATATGTACTAGTTATGGGACCTAGGTAAGCCAGCATGCGTACACTTTCCCCATCAAATCCTAGTCATGTCCTGCAATGAAAGTTGGCTTCATGGCCCTACTGAATGGGGCCAGCCAGACTCTTGTTTTTCAGTGTCCTGTGAACATTTAGTGAGCCAATTCTACAGTTCCTTTCTTTTCCCTTTGCTTTCTTTGCAATTTCCTTGGATTGAGATCTATACCCACACCCTACACTTTTGGTTAGAACTCCACTCTAAGGTCTTTTGCTGTTTTACACCAGATATATACAAGTAGGGTAGACTGGACATGGATTGGACATGGATCAACACAGATGCTTGATGACTTGATGATGACCTAAGAAAAGTAAAATGAATGTAGAATAATCAGATATAGACCTAAGGAGCAATGGCTTCTTACACCACCTTCAGGCAGGCACATTGCTAGTGCTGCCCCTACCCTGACAAATAATCTCAACTCAATTTCTGAGGTCAACAAGCACAATGAATGCAATGTCACATAGGGTAATATTGATCCTTCCCTTAGCTACAATAATGGTGCCTCTACAATCACACTGTATAGTGTTGGGGGCACAAGCAACTTCTTGTCTGCCCTTGCCATTAGCAGTGGGGCTAATGATTAGTTGGACATGAAGATGAGCAACTGCAGCAAGGATTTCAACATGGACATCTCAGGCAGTGAGAATAAAGCACAACAGACTGTCTCACAAGATAATGAGTCAGAACTTCAAGTACAAATACTCATTCAACAAGTTCTTTGGGCCAAATCCAAACTGACCTTTACCAAAGAGAAGCAGCATCAAATTGGTTCTAGTACCAGCAAGAAGACAAACATCTCTGATGTAAAGGACAACACTAGTACATATCATATGTTCTGTCTGGGCATCATGAACCAATCAATCACTTTATATTCTTAGTATTTATCATCCACTGCACTGCCCCACAACCAAATGAATCAAATACTCCATTCCAAGTGAAGTCTACCATTACATTCGAAGACTTTCACAAGTAGGTGGCTGAGTAGATGAAGCACTACCCTGGCCTAGTTCAGCTTCAATACTGACTGAGTTCCAATAAATCTAAGGACAGATACACCTCAATCCAGTCAGATGAGGAGTTAGCTGTGTTTTTTTGACTATATGAAACCATACATCATGCATCTGCTTCTCTCAAATGAAAAGAGGTTGACAAAAGAGCTGAAGAACTCTACTGTATACTTTCAAAACACTTCTCTCAAGGAAATCGCCCAAACCAACTTGGAAAGAGGATGAGTTTCCTTACCTTGTTCATATTGCCCACTGCTTATGCCATCAATGTTTCATAGGGTCAAAGGCTGGGAGGCTGTCTGGCAGCAGTAAGCAAGCCCTCCCTCCATCAGAGCTCCAGAAACAGTGAAGGTGTGAGATATACTCAAAGGGATCTGATAGCACCACACACCAAGTGGCAGTGATATCTGCTACCAGATGAATTATGGTAACATCTTGTATTGGGCCATAGATCTCATAAGTCATCTTTTGATATCTTGCATGTAGTTTTCTGATGATATGTACAACTAGATGTCAGGCAATGCAATGGTTAATGAAAAGCCACTGAGTGTGCAAGTACATGTTCAAAGGTAGCACAAACAGTCATCAAGTATGTAACTGGTCACCAGTGCTATCTCAGGCATGCAAACAGGCTACCCAGGCTTTTCAGGGGGCTATCTACAGTTTCTTCACAACTTCTTCCAGATCATGACATCATCACACAAAGGTACTGTAATCAGGACACCATCACCATTTTCTTAGAATGTAGTATTACCAACCAATCTCACTATACCATCTTATGGCTCATCATGCTCAGCTTTGCCAACACTGCCTGTTGAAGCTGACCAGCCACCTATAAAAGGGTTGCCAGCTCACACTGAATGCAAGAGAGAATGCACCATATTACAACTAGACAAGCTAGATGGGGCACTATACAGTGCACACTAGCAAGGGGACTAGTAGAGGTCTAGGGGTAGTGGACAAGGGACTGTGACTGGGAATGCCACAAGAACTTATCTAAAGTTCTTGGGCTGTCTCTTGGGTGGTTTATATAGTACAAGTAATGTATAGTCATTTTTGCGTTTTGTCATCCATGTATGGTAACCATGGAAGGTCAAAGAAGGTTCAGAAACTTCTGATCTGTTAGCTTGCTCTAGGGCTGGCCAATAGAAGCACTTCATTTGAAATGTGCTCAGTCAGTCACTTTAGAGCCAGCCAATAGAAGCCCCTGAATTTGTCATAAGAAGTTATGATGAGTCATGACAGGAGAACTCTCTGGAAGGTGATGGAGTATCACAGAACATGATGAGTCAGACATCATGAAAGGTCTCAGAATCTTCTGAAATGGACATGTGATTATCCAGCCCATGTGACTGGTCATGTGCCAGTCCATGTGACCCCCCTTTGAATGTGAGAAAGCCAAAAGAAAATAGCTGAAAAATAGAGAAAAATCAGGAGAAAAAGGACATATTGTAACACCTGTGTTCTTCATATTAACAACATCGAGCAGTGGCTGTCCTCCATTGACTGACATGAGGTTTGAAGGAATGATGATGTTTCTTACATCTTATTTGCATTCATTCTCAAGGAAAGGAGGCTGGAATGCATAGTAAATCTGAGCCCTAAGTTTGTTCCAATGGCATCTCTTCATAAATGGCTGGGGACTGATCTTGGCACTGTGATTTTCATTTCATTTTTACATATGCTGAAGAAGATCTTGAAGAAGTGAAGTCAGGAAGGGCCATGGTTGCTCAGGATTAGATTATTTCTTTCATTTGATGTATTCACAATGCTGCCATGCATTCAGTATTTTCCTGACAAACAGATAATGTATGTGAAACAATTACTGATTGCCTGTGAGGACAGGAGTAAGATGTACTAAAACAGGATAATTTCTGACAGTAGCTACTTTAGATTTAGGGATGAGAAAGCATTCCAAGGTGGTCACTTCTGATCTAAGGATGACACACATTAGGAATGAAAGGTGACTAGTACATGTAACATACTTGATAGAAATACATACTGATGTTCATGAGGAGATATTCAATGCATGGAAGCACTGTTTTGGTGGTTGAAGGAATGGCATAGAAGATTCTAAAAGCATTTTTTCAGAGAAGGATATGTGTAGAAGATGTGTGAGTAGACTTATGAGGTGGCATCCTTTCAATAGAAGTCAGCCATCATAATTTTAGCTTGAAGAAACTGTTTTATTACAGTTGATATATGATGACATTGTGGCATGCCTGAGGCATTATCTGAGGTCTGAATCACAAAGAAAAGGACATGGACATACTGGTGGAATGAAGGCTGGCCCTCCAGAATTTCAAAAATTTGATCTGATTGATTTCCTTCACCAGTTCACCTGGAATATGTTTCAATAGTAATTCTAAGTCAAATGGTATCATTTCTGTCAAATTCTGGTGAAGTGTTGAGACACTATGGGAGGAAAAAGATGAGAGGTATTTTTTTACATGATTTTCTTGTGATGCTGAGTATTTCAAAAAATACAGTAATTTCTAATGCTGGTACTTTTTTTTTTTTTTTTTGCTATATGTCACATGACACTGGAGCAGTCATGTCCATCACACAGCCACCTTGCACTTACCAACCTCTCTACCAGATCTCTGCAACATATTGTCCATGCTCTGCTGTTGCCCCCCTTGTGCACTCCCTCACCCTTGCATGCCCTGCTGTTGCCCTCTTCTTGCCACCTGCATTTCCTGTGCTGCCCTCTTGCATGATTCCTTGCCACCATCTCTCCCCACCATCACCCTCTCCTTGTCACTTGCATCTAATGCATTGCCTCATGCAGCCCTTTACCTTCATCAGTCCATGCCTGCACTGCCATCGTATGCATTTCCCCCTCACAGCTGTCTTGGTCACCCTCACCTTGCTGCTGTCTTGCTCCACTGCTGCCCTCACCTTGCTGCCTGTGTCTTTTCATGTAGCTCCCTCTTGTTTCACTGTTGCTCCCTCTTGTTCCACTGTCAGACCCTTTCATGCCCTGCTGCCATTTCTCCCCTGCTTCTGCCACTACGCTGTTATTCATTGCTTTTTTTTTTTAATGTGGCTATCATCCATGTTGCCCCCTCATGTAGCCCCTTAACCCCAGGTGAGTGGTCAGTCCACCACTACCACCTGCTCACAGCAGCACCACCAAACAGCATTGCAGCCATGCCATGATGCCCATACCACAACAATGCAGCAATGGCCAGTACAATAACAAAATGGCCACAATGATGATGGGTGATGGCACTGTGATCACAAGACAGGATGGGCATGACAAGACTACAACCATGACCACAACCACAGTATAACAGGAGAATACAAGGGTACTCCTGTTGTACAGGGCAGAGAAGAGAGAGGTGAGCCAAGGATACTCACCAAGACAGAGACTAAAGTTCTTGTGACCAAGTTTGGGTTAGTTGAGATTGATGAGATCAACCCTTGTGAGTTTCTCAGAAGCTTGATCTCAAGGAGAATATGTAAATCTCATTATTAACTGCATCACAGCACTTATTGCCATTAAATACATCCAGGAATCTGTGTGTACCCATGCATGATGTAGCTAGAATAAGATCAATGATGTCAGAATGACATCAGAGGATTTGTCAAACCACTCCACATATTTGAAATACATGTAAGTGAGGTTAAGTCTGGGTCAACACAACACAGCAGTTGTGAAGCTAATAAAAGCTCCAGACTGATTACATCATAGCTAAGTCATAAAGACTGCATCTAGATCATCATGTGGTCAATTCCTAAGAAGTGTAATTAGATCACACTTTGATTAAATTTGACTTATGTACCTACCCCCTTGTCTGCTGTTAAGAGTATTCTGACAGCTGGATTATCTCATTCATTTATCACTATTCTTATATTCAAGGAGTGATCTACATATCTTCCCTATTCTTCCACATGTAATTTATCAAAATGTCTGGCCATCAAAATCCTGCCTATACAACTGATGAAATTTTTGCTGCACTCAAGGAATCAGGTTGCAATGTTGAGCAAGCAGAATGTTGAGCTCAATAACAAATACCAAAACCTTCTGGTCAAGATCAACAATTCTGCTGCTGAGGATCATGGTCAAAAAATCTCTAAGAAATCTGATTTCACAGCAGATCTGGATCTCTTTAAAAAAAATAGTGAATGAAAGTAAAGGTCTGGAAATCTAAATAAGAAACTATTTTCAGACAGAAAACTACAGTGTTAAAAAACTTAATCATGGATAGGTACTAAAGGTGATAACATGAACAAATAATATGTGAGATTCTGGGTGCACATTCCATATGTAAAAATTTTCCCAGATAACCTATGGCCTGACATTGATAAAATTGAGAATAAGTTACATAACTCATTCATAATAGCCAACAATAAAGATGCAGTGACTGTTGAGTTAGCTCAATCAACATCCATGAAAATGAACTGAAGACTTCATCATCCAGTTTCAAACCCTCTTTGCAATGGGTGACTTTGATAGCAAAAAAGGAATTAGATGGCTTTCATGAAGCCTTCAACAAGACATCCTCAGATTCATATTCATGTTAAATAAGAGAATGGTGAAATTTGACCAATGCATGAAAGCAGTCCTTAAAATGGGGGACAGACTTGAAGCCCTTAAATTTGTAACAAAAAGAAGCAAACAGACTATATGTAATAACTGTTGAGGAATGCAGGAAGAAATGGTTTGAGAAAGCAATTCCATGCACATTCATATGATAAAGAAGTGAAAGTACTTCAACTACCAAAGAGCAGGACCTCACAGAGGCAGTCAAGGAAATGAACATCACAGCCATGAAAGCATAATTTGAAAACAAATACAACATGAACATGTGCAAGCAAATTCTGCTGTTTGAATAATCTGTGTTTGAGCAATATCAGACAATATCTTGGTATTAAACACTACTCATCTGATTATGAGATACTAAGAACTAACAAGCATACACTGATGATTTTCCCTTTCTCTTTATGTATATAGTGTAATGTGAATTTTTACACTGTGACTGGATCTTCTGAAAAAAAGCTCATCAAACAGGAATACAGGCTTAAATCAGTTGAAACTGAAGAGCAAAAAAATGAAGTGTTTTCTTCTACAGACAAATTTTCAGAATGGATTGTAATTAGAAATATCAATCTGAAAAAGGAAATCAATTTGGACATTAGGATAGCCACAACAATCAAGAAACATGACATAAAGAAAAACCAAGCTCTTTTAGAGCAAATGAGGTATGTTTTGACAAAAGTTGGGCCAGATCTGCACCATAAAACTCATACAAGCCATTGCTGTATTCGATGATGATGGAATCAAAAATTCAGCAGGAAATGTTATCCACACTGCAGAGCTTATTATTGACTACCAAGGATATAGAAAATCTAACAGCCACTCTGATGAATCTTCAAAAATCTTGCCTTATTTTAGAGTATATGTGGTTATCAAAACACAACCTAGAAATTGATTAATTGGGAAAAATGCATAGCAAAACTGACCTGATGCCCAAGGACATGTTATTTGTTATCCAATCAGTCAGGATTCTTGTAATGTCTAAAAAGAATGAACTTAAGAATGCCTCACATGAATACAGAAAGACCAAGGCAATAAAAGTCAAAAATCACATGAAATTTTGACAAATGGGTTCTTCACAATATCTCTATGAGTTCCAAAACATGTTATCAAAGTAATCCATGAAGACAATGTCTGAAAAGAAGGTCTGTAACATTACATTGACAGCAAAGATGGCTTCAGATCTCACAAGGCTTGGTGATTGAGCCTGTCCCTTGATGAGAAAGTCAAGGTGGAATACATTTCACAGGAAAGTTCTAATCAAATTTAGTTCCTGTAGGATTGTGAAAAGACATAGATGCAGCTTTCATAATGGATTTATCTGATTTAAACAAGCTCATTGAATACATTCCATTCTTGTCATATCCATCCTGAACCCACCTCCCTACTCCTCCGCATACAACTCCGATTTCATCCCTATCATCTCTGGTTTTCTCTGATCAGACCTGACCAACATCACTTGAGAACCAAATAGGACATCCAACATCAGACATTGTATTCTTGTCAGACCTCCTCTCATTGGTCTGGATCTTGACATAAGTTACATCTTCCTACATTCTCTATTTCCAGTTCCTCATTTCTATGCCCTATGAACACTGCCCATCAGTCCTTCACATTCTCCAATCATTCCTGTACTTACTTCCTATGATACTTCCATTCTCTGTGTCAAAATATATAACTCCTCTGAGGTCCTCCAACTTACTCCAGACCTGTTCTGCACAACTCCAAAGCTTTCACCTACCAAGTACAACTCCTGACTCTGGAGTTATTCAGAGTTGACTTGATATTCAGTAATGTCTCTTTTCCCTTTCGGACCTCTTATTTCCTATTCCGGACATTATGTCGGAGTTACATCGGAGTTCATGTGCTCTGATTTCCGTCAGTATTTTAAACAGTCCGCTTTGTCATCCCTTCCTCAGTTGTTCTGCCATCATTGTGCAACACTGAGGTTAGTTTTCTAGCTACACTTAGCTTCTATTTTACTTATCTTTGTAGACTGGGTATCTCTACCCTTCCATAGGTAAAATACAGTTGTTCTGCCATCATTGTGCAACACTGAGACTGGATATCTCTACCCTTTCATAGCACACAGATTCTGACACTCCATTCCATATTCTGATCCAATATCCTTCTATATAAATCTGAGACACTCCGCATCTATCCCTCAGTTTGAATATCAACAAAGTTTCCTCCTCTCAAGTCTCCTTCTTCTTAAGGTTCTCCTCTGCTCTATCTTTCTCCCTACACTTGCCTTCTTCTCCTGAGGGCTGGACTTGAGTAAGGGTGTGACACATACATCCTGTGCCAACACCCTCATACCTCTGTACCTCTGTTCTCCACCTCCATTGGACCTCTGGTCCACCTCTGCCCTTTTCCTCCTTTTCTCTTTGGATCTCTGCCAGACTTGAGCTCAGAGGATCCTGACTTGACAGTATATTCAAACTCAATCTTGCTCACTGTTCATCATTCCCATGTCCTGCACTAGAACCACTCACTCCAGGTTCTTAGAGGGTGCCTTCAGAAGCTCTTGCAATATCCCTGGAGAATTCATTAGCTTTACCACTTGTAAACCCATTCCCTCCATATCACAAATCTTTGGATGACACTCCATCCTCACTGCACTTCTCCCAGACACCTCCACAGATAACAATCACTTTGAGGAGCTACATGACAACTCTGAAGTCACACAGACCCTTCAAGGATCTCAGCCCCTGAAGGCTGGAGGCCCTGGAGGTCCTAATTCCCCTGATCTGGGAAACAGTGACAATGATTCCCTTAGCTCCAACAATAATTCCACCCATTCCTTCAAACTCACAAATAATGACCACAACCTTTAGAAAGATTCTAACACAATCCCCCTGGCCTTCGAACCCTTCACATAGCTAGCAGAAGCAATTAGGGATATGACCAGGGCTGTGATCCACCACAAGGGCAACTCTGAGTCCTCGAAAACCAAGGTCTGAGAGCCTGATCCATTTGATGGAATGGATCCCAAGAAGCTCTGGCCTTTTATAGTTCAATGTAAACTGAACTTTCAAGCCAACCTGAAGTCCTTCTGAAAGGATAGGATCAAGGTAACATTTGCTCAATCCTACCTCAAAGGAGTAGCATTGGACTACTTCAAACTGGATCTACTCAGAGCTGAACCTGCTCACCTCCAACCCCATTGGATGGATGACTGGCAGTCATTCCTCTATGAGCTGCAGTCCAACTTCAGACCTCATGATCCCATTGCTGATGCAGAGGCTCAACTCAAGCATCTACAGATGAAGGATTCACAGCATGTTACATGCTATATAGTCGAATGGAACTGCCTTGCAAGCCAAGTCTGAGACTGGGGCCATGGAGCCCTCCACTGGAACTTCTACAATGGACTTCCAGATCAGATCAAGGATGAAATTTCCCATCAAGGCAAGCCTAACAATCTGTATGACCTCCGCACCATGGCCCAACAGATCAACCATCAATATTTGGAGCAAAAGGACAAGTTGTTCCAAGCTTTCAAGGCTGCTCCATTGAACTCCGCAGCTCAGGCCTCCTTCTCCAAACACTCGACACCTTCTGTGCACACATCCGCATCCACATTCAGCAACAACAAACCCAAGGACAACAAGTCTAAGGGTTCCTCCTCCCCATCCACCTCTGGCTCTTTCGGAGCTGCTAAGTCCACCAAGGGAAACAGTAGTATCTCTGATTCCATCTCATCAAAGCTTGGAAAGGATGGCAAGCTCCTTCTGGAAGAATGCCAGCGCTGACTTCACCTCAACCTCTGCTTGTTCTGCAAACAGGAAAGGCACTCTGCTAAGGATTGTCCTCGGTCTACCTCTAGAAACTTGAAGGCTTGAGCCACCTCTGCCACTTTGGCAGCTTCACCAAAGACTCCCACTTTTCTGGAGGTGAAAAAATAGAGTGTGACTCCTGTGGAACTACACAGGCCGGGAGTTGCATTGATCCTGCCCATGTTCTACAGGAACTTTACCTCAATGCATCCACTCTCTCCAATCCTAATTCTCTTCATCCAATAGTATCTATTTCTCCATTCAATTTGTCCTCTGTCCCTGTGCTTCTTGACTCTGGTTCTACTCATTGTTTTATTGACTCCAATTTTGTAGAAAAACATAAAATACCTAAGTACTCCATTTCTTCGATTTCTCTTCGAATGTTTGATGGTACTACTGCCTGTACAATTACCTCCATAATAGACCTTCTGGTTACCTTCTCCTCAGGTGAAACTACCTCTGATACATTTTATGTAACCTCATTGGATTTCTCATGCATGATTGTTCTAGGTCACAGCTGGCTCACCCACTACACTCTGTTAATTGATTGAGTACCAGGCAGCATCTCATTCCAGACTTCTGCAGAGGGAATGCCACCCCTGACATCATCCTCCATATTTCTCTCCAAACCCATACCACCTACTCTGACCTCCGAACCTTCCCCTTCTGAGACACCACCTCCCACTTCACCCTAAGCCCCTGGACTCACTTGCCCATCCATTTCCTTCATCAATGTGATTGCATATCACAGGACCTGCAAGATGAAAGGTTCTGCCCCTTTCACTCACTCCCTCTGAGATCTCTCTGACAACAATTCAGCATGATCTGCCTCCATCTCTGACAATTCCAAACCTCCTCCAGACCTCTCAGGTGTTCTCCCAGAGTATCATGATCTCACTGATGTCTTCAGTAAAAAGAAGGCAGACATGCTCACCCCTCATTAACCTTTCAATCTCAAGATTAACTTAGAGGAAGTCGCCAAGCCTCCGATCAGATGTCTCTACTCCCTTTCCCCAGCTGAACAGGAGTCCCTCAAGGACTTCCTGGTTGAACACCTCCATATCAGATTCATCCGACATTCCTCCTCCCCTCATGCAGCCCCCATACTCCTTGTCCACAAGAAAGATGGATCTCTCCACTTGTGTGTCAACTTCTGAGGTCTCAACAAGATCACCAAAAAAGACCATTATCCACTTCTGCACACCTCTGACCTCCTTGAAGCCCCTATCAGAGCAAAAGTCTACATCAAGCTTGACCTCCAGCACACATACTATCTGGTCTGCATCACTGAGGGAGATGAGTGGAAGACCACATTCCACATATGCTATGGGTCATATGAATGGCTGGTCATGCCCTTCAGTCTTACCAACAATCTGGCCACTTTTCAGTGTTTCATCAACTCAATCTTCACCAATATGCTGGACATTTGTGTAGTGGTCTATCTTGACAACATCCTTGTGTACTCCAACAACATTGCCTCACATTGGAAGAATGTCTGAGAGGTTCTCTGATGAGTCCACACAAATGGTCTCTATCTCAAACCACAGAAATGCCAATGGCACACAGAGTCCATTGAATACCTCAGATACATCCTCTCTTTCACTGGGCTCTCAATGGCCCCTGACAAGATAAAAACTATTCTGGATTGGCCAGAACTCCAGAAGATCAAGGACATTCAATCCTTCCTAGGGTTCATCAATTTATATCGCAGGTTTATCTGCAACTACTCCAACATTGTGGTCCCTCTTACCAGTCTCACTTCCTTGGAACTTCTCTGATGACTGTCACAAATCTTTCAACTGCCTCAAGGACACTTTCACTTCAGCTCTGGTCGTGGTCCACTGGACTCCGAATGCTCTGATTACCATTGAAACTGATGCCTCTGACTATGCCATCACTGGCATCATCTTCATTCACTGCCCTGACAATATTCACCCAGTGGTGTTCTATTTCTGAGGCTCACCAGAGCAGAACTCAACCATGACACTCATGACAAGGAGTTGTTGATGATTTACAAGGCGTTCCAGAATTGGCAGCATTACCTTGAAAGCTCCGCAACTCCAATTGATGTCATCATGGACCACAAAAACCTGGAATACTTCTCCTCCACAAAACTCCTCACCCATTAACAAGTGCACTGGTCCGAGTACCTCTACCAGTTTAATCTCATGGTCCAATACCATCCTGGTAAGCTCGGAGCCAAGCCCAATGCGCTAACTAGACATTGGGATGTCTACCCAAAAGAGGGGGATAAGGACTATGGCCTGCATCAATCCTGACAATCATCGACCCATCTTCACTCCCAAGCAGCTCACTACATCCCTTCAAGCCTCTTACCTTGCTGCTCCAACCCTCTGAGAGTCTCTCTTGGTTGACATTGAGCAACTCTGATCTGACATCCTGTCTTCCCTTTCCAATGATCCAGTCTTGGCTCCCCTCCTTTCCTCTGATTCCATTGATGACAAACAATGGACCATATTCAACAATGGCATCCTTCTCTGTGATAATCACATCTATGTTCCTGAAGCCAATGAGCGCCACCTTTGAGTCCTCCGATATTTCCATGATCACCCCACTGCAGGCCACTTTGGACAAAACCAGACATTAGAGCTCATCTGACATGAATACACATGGCCTGACATCAGGACATTCATGAAAAACTACATTCACTCCTGTATTGCTTGTGCCCACATCAAGATCCCGAGACATCACTTCTATGGTCTTCTGAAACAGCTTCCAGTCCCAAAGAAGCCATGGAACTCCATCTTCATGGATTTCATTGAGCAACTCCCTTCCTCCAATGGATTCATGGCCATCCTAGTCATCATATATAGGCTCTCCAAGCAAGCCATCTTTATCCCTACCCATGACACTGTCACTTCCTCTGACTTAGCCAAATTGTTCCTCATTAATGTGTTCAGTAAGCACAGAGTCCTATCACACATCACCTCCGATTGGGGGTCCGAGTTCATATCCCACCTTTTCCAATCACTAGGTAAAGCTCTCAACATGGAACTCCACTTCACCTTCAGATATCATCCAGAAGGAGATGGTCAAATGGAGCATGCAAACCAAACACTCAAGCAATACCTTCAGATTTACTGCAACTACCAACAGGACAATTGGTTGGAACTGAATTCACATATAACAATGCTCTAAGCACAACAACCAGAGTATCTCCCTTCTTCACTAATAAGGGTTATTACCCAAACTTATCTCACCTCCTTCACAGCCCAATCATATGTCACAGACTTAGACCAACTCCACAATTTCCTCCAATCAGAGATGGCAGAAGCTCAAAAGGCCCTGCTGATGTCAAATGAAGTCCTGCACTGGACATCAAGATCAGAGATCAAGTATATGTGAAAGTGAAGTACCCCCAATCTACCTGTCTGTCTCTGAAGTTCTCTGATAAAAACCTTGGTCCTTTCCTTATTATTGCTAAACCTGGTACTCATTCATTCACTTTACACTTACCTGGTTTGCTATGCTCAGTACATCCAGTCTTTTACATCTCTCAGCTGGAACCTTCCATTCTGAATGTTATTCCGAACCATGTCCAACCTTCACCACCTCCAATCGAGGTTGACAGAGAACTCAAGTATGAGATTAAGGAGATCCTAGACTCTGAGATTGATCAGAAAAGGTGTCATTGCCAACTCCTGTATTTGGTCCATTGGCTCAGCTACCAGGGAACAGATGACAAGACTTCCTGGCTTCTTGCCATGTTGTTACATAACCAAGGTTCTAGATCATGATCAAATAATCATTGGCCATTTACACTCTCATATTGTTTCATCATTTACTATAGAAACAAGATACTTATGCCATTGGCTAGTAATTATATCCTACCGATAATTTCAGTCTTATAGTCATGTTTCATGATTCATATCTATCCTTATACAATAAAGATCTATACAGGTACAAACAGTCCTGTAAAGTATTTAGGGAGAGCTTCCCCATGGTTGCTCTCCAGTTAGAATCTTATCTAACTCACAGTCAAGTCGAGTCCCCTCCTTCTCTGTCTTACTTCAAGACCCTCTACCTTGCAATACTCAATTTACCCTTGGTGAGTTCTTCCACCAAGGTCCATAACCTTTCCTCTCCCTATCAGTCCCTTGATTGGTAGGACTGTCCACTACCTTGGAGGATGAGACAAAGGGATCTCTGTATCTCTTTAGTCTGATATTCCATTTTTCTTCCTTCTTTTAGTTTATTACTCTGTTTTCATTCTCTTCTGAAAAAGCATGATAAATGCGAAAAAAAATATGCTCATCCATCTGCTTCTCCCTCCTCTGACCAATTTCTGACATCGCTCTCCTCTTTCTCTTCCTCTTCCTCTTCTTCTTCCTCTTCCTTTTCCTTTTCCTTTTCCTTTTCCTTTTCCTTTTCCTTTTCCTTTTCCTTTTCCTTTTCCTTTTCCTTTTCCTTTTCCTTTTCCTTTTCCTTTTCCTTTTCCTTTTCCTTTTCCTTTTCCTCTTTCACTTCCACTTCCACTTCCTCTGCCTCTACTCTGACCCCCTTCTCCTCTGTCCTCTTTGTCAAATGCTATAGTGGGGGCAAGATACCCAGTACTCAGCCAGATGCCCAAGAGAGAAATCACAACTGAGGTGAGTTTGAAGAGAACATGGAAATTAAATAGTAAAATGATATGTGCATGCTAACTCCAGAGAACTCCGGTCCAGAGTTAAGTGAGAGTAAGCAAAGCATATTTGAAATAGCTTAGAATGAGAAAGAAATGGTTCAAAAGAAAAAAGAATAAGTCATACAACTTTCAGAGATCGTACGATGTGTTAAAAGTAGTGCAATAGAACAAGGCATTTATTCCGAAATGGATAAATGCAACTCCGGAGTGAATAGAGCGGAGGATATACTAAAGGAGGGCAGAGTACCCTTGGAGTTGTACCAGAGTTGTACTGGAGTTATACTTTGACACTCTTCTTCTCCATTTCTGTCTGCATCCCCACCTTGTGGAACTTTCTTTCTTGCACCTGCATCATCCCTGCAATCACTCTTAGGTGCCTGAAATCTCATGGAGTACTCTGAGCAGCACCACACTGGTCCCTCCACCTGACCATAACAGCCCCATCTGGATCTCCACCATGGGCTTTGCCTGCTTCCTTCTCTGCCCTCATCCACATAACATGTGCTCTTGTGCAACCTGCACATGCCATTTCCTTCATGCCCAATAGTGGCACATAGGTGTCTCCATGCCTCCAGCAATGGTCACAGCCATCCACCTCCCACTCCCTCCACTTCCTCTTCCTGCTGGTTCACTTCTCCATGTTAGACCCAAGTTCAATTGGACTGTCCTGCTCACTGTGGTCAGCCCCATCACTGCCCATATGGACCACTCATCTTGTGGCCAGTGGTCTGTTCCTTCTCCTTTCACTCTTTTGTAACCTTCTGCTTTGCCTCTGCCTTCTTCCTCTTCTTGTGCTCTGCACACTCCTCTGCCTTCCAGGCCTTCCATTCCTTTGTCTCACACTCCTTGCACTCTCTCCACTGCTGCCCCTCCGCCTCTGTCAAAATGTGTGCACTATGGAAGGGTAGAGGTACCCAGAGTCAGTGTTGCACAGTAGTGGCAGAACAACTGAGAGAGGGATGATGAAAGTGGACTGACTAAATAGTTAAAGAGATCACAGCGCATGAACTCCGATGTAACTCCGATGTAATGTCCGGAATAGGATAAATGAGGTCCGAAGGAAGAAATGGATCATACTAAGTAGAATGATCAATTCCAAGATGCTCCAGAGTGGAGTTGAGGGACTTGGTGTGCATCAACCTTGGAGTTGTAGTGAATGACTTCAGAGATGTTGCATTTTGACAGCCTCACATCTGTGATGCACCACCCACTCCTGCTCCTTGTAGCATTGAGCTGTGGTGAGCTGGGACTGGAACTTGGCCACCTTGTCATTGACTGGACTTCCTTCATGGCTGCTTGACATATTGCTGGTGGTTGTTTGAGTTCAGGAATTGAACAAACTCTGATCAATTTTTACCATGCCACAAATTCAAACCCCGCTGGGTGCTCCTGAATTTGTCCACAGGTTCCACAAAGCTATTGTTGAACAATAGATGAGTCCTGCATTGTTCTGGGCCTTGTAGGCTCAGCCCTAAATGGAGGGCAATGTCATATCCATCCTGAACACACCTCCCTACTCCTTCACACACAACTCTGATCCTGTCTCTATTATCTCCGATCAGACCTGACCAACATCACTCAAGGACCAAATCAGACGTCCAAGATCAGACATCTTATTCTGGTCAGACCTCCACTCATTGGTCTGAATCTTGACATAAGTTACATCCTCCCACATTCTCTATTTCTATGCTCGACCATATGCTCCCTCTCCATTCTGTTCCTCATTTCTATGCCCTATGAACACTGCCTGTCAGTCCTCAATGTTCTCCAATTATTCCTGTACTTACTCTCTATGATACTTATGTTCTCCATTTCATATTCTGATTCAATATCCTTGTATATAAATCCAAGACACTCCACATGTATCACTCAGTTTGAATATTAACAAAGTTTCCTTCTCTTGAGTCTTCTTCCTCTTAAGTTTCTCCTCTGCTCTATCTTTCCCCCTACCCTTGCCTTCTTCTCCTAAGGGCCGGACTTGAGCAAGGGCACAACACATACATCCTGTGCCAATGCCCTCATACCTCTGCACCTCTGTTCTGTTAAGATTTACTATGGACACTACACTTTTTCCTTGTCTTTATTGTTATGCATGGGTACAAGTCCCTTATTGGATGTTCATCTCTTTTCATTGCCAACTCACACTCTACCTCCCCATTTACCATGATTACCACTTGCTTCATCAGTGATTCCTTCCATCACATTCCATCACATTCTATGCCTGCTCTAAACTCTCTTATGTATATAGACCCATGTTGTTGCTCATGTAATCCTCAGTCTAGTCTTACCTTTCTCTTTCTTGTACCACCATCTCTGGAATACATTGGTGTTCCCACTCTATGATACAGGCTCAAGGGTAGCCTGGATACCTTCTCTCCTTGAAACCACTGTGAACCACCCTTAAGCGGGAAGTTCTTGTCATCTGCTCTCAATAGTAGGCAGACTCCTCATCCACTGTTGACTTGATAGTAACCTTTGACACCAACCTTGTTAGTAGGAAGACTCTCTTGTACACATCTTGCTATAGTCAAGCACTGTTGCTCTTTCATCCACAGTTCAGTTTGAAGCCCTCTAAGGTTCTATGCCTGCCCTTACCTAGATCAGATGTAACAAAATACTAGACTCTCCCTCATACCTGGCTATCATCATGTAAGCCACCATTCACCCTTATCATCCCTCTGCCAACCCCCTTTGTGGGGAATCCTTTCATTACCAACATGCACCACCACCTCCAGTGGAAGACTCACCTGACCCATCTGACCATGAACTGTCTTCTGATGAAGAACTTGCCACTCCAACCAACCCACCTCCCACTGTTCACCATTGTATTGCTTTGCAAAGCACCACCATTGCTTCCACCCCCATGACCTCTTCAAAACCAGTTGAACTCTGCCTCACTAGGCCCAAGGCCTATGACAGGGACCCCTCTGAACCATACCATGGCTCAGGTCCTATATAATAGTAAACAAGGACATCTATGACACTGATCATAAGAAGATTGGCTTCTTTCTCTCATACATGAGTGAAGGTCCTGCCAAGCAATGGGCCAAATTCAAGTGTTCCAAAGCCCTTGAGATCAATGACTTCAGAATTCTCAAAGAGTTCATCAAAGAGTTCAAAGCTGCCTTGGACCAAGGCACACTGAGCAAGCTGCCTTATCCTGGCTGGCCACCCACCACATCAAGAAGTCTCCCATCTCAATGACTATATCACCAAGTTTCTCCTCCATGTTGGGAAAGCTAGTTTTACCCACCCCCCACTCACCTCTGATGCCACCACCCACTGAACCTTGATTCAATTCTTCTGGGTTGGGATCCCAGTTGCCCTTATAATAAGGATCAACTTCATGAATACTGTACCTTCAACTATTGAGAAATGGATTGCCCAGTCCCCTCACTTCAAGGCACAGTGGAATAAGAGAGATGCCATAGCTCACCAACACTGCAGAATCCCCACCACCCAGATTCATCAGTACACCAGACCCACTCTGAAACCTGTGAGGGACCCCAATGCTATGAATATAGATGTTGTCCATCTTCCAAAGCTGACCCCTGAGGAATGAAAACAATGCTGAAAGAAAGGACATGGTTCCCACAATTGTCCTGCCTATCCCTCCACCTCCATGTCACAAGTCAAAGGATGACCAATGCCAACATTCTCCCTGATTTTTCTAGGCTCCAGGAAATAGAAGACAACAATGATGATGAAGAGCTGAAGAAGACGATGGTAGGAAGGGTCAGGATGATGGATTTTTGAAACAGAAAGTTACCACGATGCACGACTTCCCCTCTTATCTCAGTATGAATGTACTTGTAAATGCCAAAGCTAAGCATTGGATAAACAGACTATTGGCAGCAGCAGTAACAGGATCTGCTGATTTGAACGTGCCAATACATTACAAAGACATCACCAAACTTCCTCAAGAACAACAGGATGCATGGCAGACTGCATGTGAAGATAAAATGGAATCCCTACATGACAGGAAAGTCTGGAAGCTTGTAGATTTATCCAGGGACTGTCCACCAGTGAAAGGGAGATGGGTTTTTGCTATCAAAACAGGCAACCATTGAAGAGAGGTTGAATGACCTAGACTACTATATGTCTATGGATAGGAAACTAGCAGGTCAGCAACACAAAGAAAGAAAGTGAAGGGATGATAGGTCCATCCCAGGGGGAATTCATAGAGTAGAGCTCCATGGAAGAGAATCACAGGACTTACAGGAGGTGAAATGGATGATGATCAGGAAGAGCTCCTATGCTTTAGACATGGCTGACAAGCACAGGACTTGATTCTTCACAGATCAGGAGAGAAGGATGAAGGGAGGATCACAGACACAGCTGGATCACTGAAGATGACAAAAAACTGAATTTGAGATGAACCAAAGATAGATGATGATCAAAAGATGATAGATAGATGATAGATCTTGTGCTTCATGTGAAACACAGTTTTTATAGTCTGAGCACACCCAAGACTTTAAATACATGTAAAGAGTGTTATGACTACCTTGGATGGAGATAGGTGTAGCCCCTAAAGAGAGTCTAGGAGTACTAGGACAAAGGAGAACATGGGAAGGCATTCTATGAGGACAAGGTATGAAAGTTCTAGGAGAAAAAGGCTTTCTGCTTGCTCTGTCTCAACAATCAAATGTTGAAGAGAAGACTGCCTCTGAGATCAATCATCTCAAGGTGAACAAGAGGTTTCCCTTAGAACAACATAGCCTCAAGAGTGCTATGAAGTCTCAAAGAGCAGAGAAGTTCCTGATGAGGAACTTAGGGTAAGAGACTAGGAATGAGGTGAGACCCAAGTGTATTGAGGTACACAAAGGGGAGGTCTAGCTTAGAGATATGAGTACAGGAGAATGAGTTTATATAGGTAGGGATGGAGTTGCTGATGAAGCAAATGGAATTGTGTAGAATGTGATGGAAATCAGATAGTGAGTCATGGTATCAAAGTCAGCAATGAAAAGAAAAGAATGTCCAAAGTGATCACATGGGTCATAAGCAGTAACCATGGTATCAAAATCAGCTTCAGTGAACTGATTCAGTGTAAAACTCCTAGGAACTCTGAAGTGGAACTCCTAAGCTAATGAAAAGGGTGCAAGTGTAGTTCTCGACCCAGGGGATTGCAAAGAGAGAAAGAAAGTGGGTGAGGGCAAATATAGATGGCTCACTGATGTCCTGAGAGAGCTGGAAAATAAGAGTCTAATTCCTCTCTGTTTGGTAGGGCTAAGAAATCAACTATGGAGTTGTCAGGAGTTGTCAGGAGTTGCAGGACTTGACTGGAGTGGAAGGGAAATGAAGAAAATCAACTTCAGAGACTTAGAACTGATGCTAGATGGTGGTAATTCACTTTCAGAACTAAGTTCTATGTACAAACTTTTAAGTCTGGGCATTCCTGAGACTGTGAATCAAAAGGAAAGATGAAGGAACAAAAAATAAAGGAATATTCCAATAAGGAAATACAACTCCGACTCACAGATGACTTGTCCGGAGTGTGGAAACAAATGTCCAGTCCTCCGGAGGTTGGAGTTCTGACTCAAGAAGATGGCTTGTGACTGTTGAGTCTTGGAGGAATGGCAGAGGACTTTGGAGAAGCTCGGAGGATGTATGAATACTTGAAGGAAGTGGGAATGTCACTGTAGGGAGCCTGAGTCTCCTACATCAGATTAAAGCTTATGGTTGCATTTGCCATGACTACATTCACTTTGACAGGCTGTTTCCCTTTTCCTTTATATAACTGGTAATGTTCATACCAGTTTCTCTTTCCTTGTTTCAAGGGTCTCTTCCATTTTGAAGGATTCAAATTGGAAGGTTGTGATGAGTGGTCAGGACAATTGTCCTTCTTTTGGTTCTTCCAACAGTTTTCCCATGGAGGACCACTGTGAATCACATTGGTTCTATAAACAGAGGAAGAGGGGTTTCCACTCAAGCAGGAGGATAGGGAATGTTCTTTCGAGGATCTAATGTCGATCTCTCAAAGTATAGCCTGTTGGACATTCTGAAGAGTAAAGTCCTTCTGATCTATAACATGAATCAGAGTAGAGTGAAGGGAGTCAAAGTCATCAGGAAGTTGGGCAAGCATAATTATGGCACAGAGTGATTCAGGTAAAACCAGACCAGCATTTTGCATGTTCTGATAATGCGAGATCATTTGATTGATGTCTTCCATGACATGAGAGGGTCTAATGTGCAGGCAAAAGATGTTATGCAAGAAGTAGAATTGCCCAGCAATTCCTCAAGAGGCAAAGCATTCTCTGAGAGTTGACCATAGCTGATAGGTCATGGAGTGGAAGTGAGTGACTAGGGTGGTACCAGATCCAGAAGTGAAGGATTGATGTGAGGAAGGAAGGACTGCATCAATGATGGTATCATTGATTGTGAAAGCTAGGTGTCTGAGGACTTTCTGATCTGATTGCTTTCAGGAGTCAATATCTTCGGTAGCAACATTGCTAGTAGTAGCCAAAGTTCCATCAAAGAAACCTCCACATCTGATGGTGTTGAAGATAGATCGGATTTGGGCAGACCAGATAGAGTAGTTACTCTGTCCTTCAAGGATAGGGATGCGAGTGATAATCACACTTTCAATCTTGATATCAGTGACAGCAGGGATAGTAGTGGCCATATCTGTGGAACAAATTCTTCAGCATCATTTCCAATGGAAATTGAGATCACCATTCATCAAGAAATCATCCTTTTATCGATCAATCCCATATATATACATCCAAGATAATGTCCATGCTCATAAAGGAATATGCCTATTCTTGTACCTCTGATTCTGTGCACTTCTCCTATGCTTTTTCTAACTCAAGAATTTTATATGAAGAGCACAAGTCTTCATGACCTCATATTGACCAGCCATGATCTTATAGATAAGATCATCATCTTTAGGAAGACGATTTTTCTTTAACAGTTTCTGAAGCCTTTTTAGGGGCTTAGATTCTGGTAATTCATGCCAAATGTCATGATGTTCTTGGAGAATTCTGCATTCCACTGACAAATGGTGTATCCAGGAGGATTATGGATGTAGTGAGGGTGATACCAGTCCCACACATCAAAGTATGTGTTGGCAACCAGTAAGAATTCTCTGAGTCCAGGTTGGGGATCTCCAGAATGATAAGGATCATCTGGGTTAATTGGTCTATCGATTGGAGGGAAGAAATCTCACCTTAAAACCTCAAAATCCTGAAAATGTATATATGCAGGCAGAGTGGAGTTATAAGTCTCAGAAGGGAAAGCCCAACTGGCACCACTGTAGGTGGAGAAGAAGGTCTCATCTTTCTACATGAAGGAGCAGGGGAAGATACTCTGATCTGCCATTATAGTCTCTGCAGTTGTGATCTCAAAGGGATCAACAATGTGGGGGCAGTTGGAGTGGACTTTATAAGGCGGAATGTCAGCTGTCTCCAGGAAAGGTATGTTGGTTTCCTGGAGAAGGTCTAGCTGATGACAGATCTTCTTTGACAGAAGGGGCATCAGTTCTTGGAACACTGGTTCCCTGGTGGATCTGTCCTCCAATGATATCATCACTGTAGACAATTGTCCACAAGGTGTCTTTGAAGGTGCTGTAATTCATTTGGAGTGAAGTGAGCTTCGAGAACAGGAGTGGGGATGTGAAAGGGTATATCTTCTAGAGAATCTATGGGATCATGAGGTACATCTCTAGGGACATAATCTGGAAGGTGACAAGGAGAATAGGAAGGAGGTTGAGGAAGAGAAGAAGGGGTCTCAGGATCAGGAGTGATGATCCTGGAGGTTGAATTTGATGAGGAGAATTGACAAATTGAGCATCTTCCTCAAGAGGTGGTTTGGTAGAGTGAAAGGATCCTTGAGATCCAGAGATAGAACCTGATAGAGGTAATTCCCAGACGTTCAGTTCTCCTACTCAATGTGGATTCCTTTCAATAGTATTTCCAGTATGAGTGACTCTGAAGTGATGTGAACCAGATCTTCCTATAGTTTTATCCTTATTTCAGATGTTGTTCACAGAAGGCACAAGAGAGATGATCTCTAGTTGAGATGTTATGCTCTCTGTCATAAATGACTTGGTGTAGGAAATTAGGTTCCTCAGGACAAGGAGGAGCAGGAGTATATTCTGATACAGAGGTAGAAGTGTCTCTCCTATGTAAGGAGGATATCAGAGTTACAAGAGCAGGATGAGACAGATGAGAGGAATGGGATGATGAGGATGAGGATGGTCTCTCCAAAGGTGGTGGAGGATTCGGAGGAGGATTATGAACCTCTTGAGGTACAAGTCTAGAAGTGACTGTAACCATCAAGGATGTAAGAGTTCCATTAGTTCATTGATTCATGATGAGGGTAAATGAACCATTCAAAATATGAATGATCATATTTCTGAAATGAAGTAGAATGAAGAAAGAGCTCCAAAGCTATAAGTGATGGGGTGGTGTAGCACCAAGTGCATGGCATTCTCCAATATTAAAAATAATCTGGAGAAACCTGCAGCAATATGTCCATCCATAGCACCAAAGGTATGCAACAGGGATGTACACAAAGTATGTCGAGGTACCTTTAGGTGGGGCTCACAACCTAAAGAGATGCAAATATCCCTTTGTCTCATCCTCTGAGGTAGTGGACAGTCTGGTAGCCAGTCAAGGGTCTGATAGGGAGAGGAAAGGTTATGGACCTTGGTGGAAGAACTCACCAAGGGTAAATAGAGTATTGCAAGATAGATGGTCTTAGGGTAAGACAGAGAAGGAGGGGACTTGACTTGACTGTCTGAGTTACTAGAAAGGAACTAGAAGAACTAGAGAGTGACCATGAGGGAGCTCTCTCTAAATACTCTACAGGACTGTTTGTACCTGTATAGGTCTCTATCGTATATGGATAGGTATGAGTCATGAAACATGACCAGAGAATTGAAATAATTGGTAGGGTAAAGATACTAGCCAATAGCATAAGTATCTCATTTCTATAGAGAATAATGAAACAATATGAGAGTGGAAATGAAGATGATGATTATGTTATCATGATCTTAGAACCTTGGTTATGTAACAAAAGAGCAGAAAGCAAATACCAAGTTTCAACACTATCTCCAGTGTTGTAGAGGAGTTGATCCAAACCTCTGTGTACCCTTTCACTGGTATGTCTTAAATGAGGACATATTCATATTCTAAGATAGAAGGGAGCCTTTTGGCACAAGCTCCCAGAGCCTATATGCATTATTTATTGTAACTGCCCTACATTGATAGTGCAAAGTACCCTCTTTCCTTGGGTCTGGTTTTAATGTAGATACATACACTATATAATGTATAGATGTGCAATGTTGTGTAAGCACTGAAAGCGGACATGCCACCAGCAATTTCTTAACATCCCAAAAACATGTCCATTTTTGGGCATTCTGTTAAAACACACATCCCCTTTGTTATTTCACTTTACCATTCATTCCCCCTACATCAAATGTTCTTATTATCAATTAGAACAGTATGACACATGTGTAATCAGATTTACTACCACTAATTATATCATTCTTTGCTGTATATCAGTAGATATTTGTACATGGACAAAAAATCAAAAAAGGGTCCGATATTTCTGTTTGCAAGGGAATGCCAGTCTGAATATTTAATCCCAAGTGGTATAAATGTGTATCTAGCATTTAATAACATCAACAGTCCAAGGGAGCTCCTTCTATGATACGAAGAAAAGCATATCCTCCTTCCACTAACCCCTAAAATTGAGCACAATCCATTCATTAATCTGGGTTGATTGATGGTATGCTTGTAGAACATAAATGTATCTACAACATATCAGGAGCTCAGAGGCATTGGGGTATTCCTTGAAATGTACCATTGTGATGTGTCATATTTCCTCCTATTTTTTGAAGTGGTCTAATCATTGTGTATATTGTCAGGACAAGTATCTAGTCTGTAATCATATAATACATCACATACCTAAGTTATGAAAGGTATGAGAAATGAGAGCAGGAGAGCCACGATAACATACCAGATGCAAGAGAAATAAAAGAAATTGATATGAGGTTTATAAAAACATACAGGATAAAGTGTCCTGCTCATTGCCTTGCAAAGCTGAATCTCTCTTTTGGGTTTCATAGTCCTGAGCAGAAACAGGCTGAGCCAATGATGGTGTGAAATGTCCTTGATTTGAGCTCTCCTGCTCAGAGTGCCTGCAATCGATTTGCATGGCATCTTCATTGGTGAACTCTACTTCTCCATCCACAGGTCCTGCAGGGCCCTTAGGATGGTGTGGACCCTTCTTCTTCTTATATCGCTTCCACTTATTCTGCTTGTCACCAGCATTGTGTTGTTTGCTGCCATCCCAGATCTCTCCTTGTGGAATGCCCTCCAGGACTCTACTGTCTTCCTGTCTGGCCCTCACTTCCCTCTTTCAGTGATCCTTACAGAGCCATTCATTCATTAAGAGTCATCCGTAATGGGCTACAAGTGACTGGTTATCTTCCTCATTGGAGATTCAGGAGCCATAGAAGATAGAGGCTTCTGGCTGGCTTTTCAAGGTAGGCAAACCTTGACTGTCCATGCTATAAGGAGCATTCACTCCTCATATCTGGTCATTCTACCTCTATTTGACTTTCACTAGGTCGTCATCCAGTCATTAAGCATCCATGTCTATCTGTGTCTATCCAGTTCTGGTCTGCTCTACTCATACGTATCCAGTTTCCTGTATCTGTTTCTTTTCAATCTGGTCTGTCTACCAGATAGTTTTCTACTATACTTATAGTGTACTGGACACTATGTACTGGACGCTCTGTATTGTGATCTGGACACCAGATCCACGTCGGATGTTCCTTCTTTATGCTTATTTAGAGTCTTGGGTGTGCCCAGACTATAAAAGTTGTGTTTCACACAGCACTGGAAAGTGAATCAATCATCTATCACTCACTTGGAGTGGAAGTCTTCAGTCCTCATCAATCCAGTTGTATCTGGATCTCTTTTCTCTTCTCTTTTTCTCTTGATCCTAGAAGAATCAAGTCCTGTGCTCATCAGCCATGTCTGAAGCATTAGGAGCTCTTCTAGATCATTTATCCAGGAGTCCTATAAGCCCTGCAGTTGCATTCTCTACCTGCAATTCCCCTGGGATGAACCATTTGTTCCTTCACTATCTTTCTTTGTGTTACTGACCTGCTAGTTTCCTATCTGGAGACCTATAGCAGTCTAGGTCAGTCAACCTCTCTTCATCTGGGGCCCACCATGAGGGGCATTTAGACGAGCTTCAAGGGAGTACCAGGCACATCTGACCCCCAAATTTTTTTTCTCGTCCTAGCAACTGATCAGTGACAGCTTCAATACATCTGACTTTCGCAACTGTCAATCCACCATCAGTCTGACCACTTGACTCCAGTCTAACCACACCAGACATCATTCCTGTCATCCAGTACTTTCCCCTCCGCATTTCAGGCTCTTTGTGCCTTCATTTCACATACCTTTCTGTCATTCACCATCAATTATCCTTTGATCATCCATTTTGACTGTCATTTTCTGCTTCATTGCCTTACCTACATCTCTTCCACTGTAATCTGATCTGATCTGGTATCCTTCATCTGGGTCTGGCTTCATTATGTTCAACCCCTTCTGTCATGGATTGCCCATGTGTGGTACACCAACTGCATCTTCATTCAATGGATTACCCATTACACTTTTAGGTTTTCTTGAAGACATTGACAATTTTTGCACACAGAAAGGTCACAGTGACTGACAGAGGATCGAGTGCATGCTATACTACATGCCCCTTGGCAAGGCAGAGCTTTGGGAGACTCTCCCCAAGGCAGATAGTGCCACACTGGATTGGTCCACATTCATAGCAGCCCTCATTCTGCTCTATCCCGGTTGCAAGTCCAGTAGTCATTATTTCAAGGTGTCATATCCCATACATTTGAAGTCAACTCCAACCTCTGGAACAACTTAGCTAATACCTTTGGTGACATCTCACCAACTTCTAATCTCCAAAACTCCAGACTTATCATAGATATCTTTACATACTTCCCTTGTTTTCTATTTAGTATAGTCTTGCCCCTCTGTCCCCTCTGACACTGTGTAGCACAGCTCCAGCTCATTCCTAACCCGAAGCACAGCTCTGGCATGTACTTATCCGACCTCTGATACTTTAGTCACCCGACCTCCGTTTACTAATTTACAGTCTCCTCCATATATATAAAGGCCTGTATCTGTATGTAGATGTTAGGGCTGTGTGGACGAACTCCGGTGTATCTCCGGAACTCCAGAGATATTGGTAGGACCTTGGCTTCACCTTATGTGGTGTGCCACTATCCAAGTCTCAGGGTTGTGGTCCTGTATTTGCGGAGGGTCGGAGGTGCGGAGTTGAGTCGTCTAGACTCGGAGGAGGATTAATGATATCCGTTGGAGTTCGGCGGGAGCCGAGCGTCAAGCTGATCGAGGAGAGAGAACGTCAAGTACTCAATTCGATATTACGACTGGATATGTACAGCGGATATGGTACAGAATATATACTATGGAGGAGCATTGGATTTGTAAGAAAGTCGTAACGGATGAGTAATGAAATGGAGGTCAGGAAACTAAGGACCGGAGCTGTGCACCGGTTTTGCAGTTCGCCGGAGCTGTGCTGCACAGGATGGAGAAAGGTACAGAGCGTGGGATCTAACTAAATATGGAACAAAGACATAACGTGAGATATATACGGAAGTCTGGAGGAACGGAGATGCATGTGTGGTGTAAACACACCGGAGATGTGAGCAGAGTTGGTGCTTGGAGGACCGGAGTTGTCATGGATATAACAGTAGATACCTCAGCCTCAATATCATCATAGACTTCTCTTCAAATCCTACTCCAGATCATCTGATGTGTCTCTGATCAAGAAGGCCATGACAGTGCAGAGATGTGACACACAAGTCATGCATTAAGCCTTCACCCCTCCGGACCTCTGTCCATATCTGGCCATTTGATCCCCTTCAACCTCCAATCTCTGACCAGAGTTTGAGTGGAGGAGATCAGGTCTTAACACAAGGATGACTTGCTAACCTTTGTAGATCCATCCCAATTGAAGCTGCTCTGAGGTCTCGACGACCTCAGATCATATCATCATCAATTCTTAAAGATGTTGTCACCACTAATCTCACTTCACAGGATATCCCAAGCAGACTGCAAGTGTCTCTTCAAGAGAGGGCTACTGCTTGAGGTCTGTGACCCAGTCCATGACTGGCTGGCTATCGTCCGATCTGACATCCACCCAGATGGTTCATATCCGGTAGCAGATACATTGGCTGCCACCACCTTTATACTTTCTTTTCATGCACCTTGTCCTGAGCCTGTTGCAGATCATTCATTACTCATTTCTACTCCATTGTCACAGGCACTCAGGCCTGCATCCATCTCATCTGTCAATCTGAATCATGCAGGTCTGAACTGCATTCATATTATGCTATCTATCTTGTCTGCTGCTCAGGATCTTGTAGGTTCTGAGTTTGTTCTTATTACTTCACCGCTGTCTTTTACATTGTGCCTGCCTTCTGCTACACCCATTGACAATGATGCTGTCTTGGCCATCGATTCTTCAATTTTCACTGAAGCTTCTTCCTTCAAATTACTGTCTTCTTCTTCATCTGACCTTATGATGAATCTTCTGTTGATCCTGTATGTTGATCTGGTGCCCATTGCCTTCTGTGCTCATGCACCATTGACTGCACCCCCACTTCTGTCATACTCTACTGCCCCTTCATCACAGCTTTGTTCTCACCTGCTGCCAGTTCGTTCTGATCCACTACCAGCTTCTTTTGACCCGCCCCTGGTCCTGCCTATTGACATCTTGGTTCTGCCATTGAGCCAAGCATCTGTCCTCTCATTCTGTTGTCTGGTTGCCATCCATGACATTCTGGACCCTCCTCATCCATATCAAGTTGTTTCCTCTTTTTCCTTTTCTTTTTCCTCTCTCCTGTGGCACGATACCCAGGAGGTTATCAATAAAACTCCCTTGTGGAAGCGAAAGGACTTGACAGTCCTTTCATTTACTACTGATCCGCTCATGAATCCGGATGCCCTCAACCAGATAGGGATTCAATGTTTTCTTTTTGCAGTTTCTGATCATGAAAACGGTCATTTGGTAGTCATAGAGAAAGAAAGATTCAATGAAGAAGACTTTTATCTACCACTCAATAAAGCAATTGACTTCATACCACTCTTGCCCATCATAAATCTGCCACCATTTGTCAAGATTCTGTTCCATCATACCGACCATCTGCTGCTCATCCATCTCTATCAATAATACCATCATTTCTATCCTGGGTTTCATTCAGTGATCTCTGTTCCACCCCAGTTTTCGATCTGGTGACCTCTCTCATATTAAAAAGAAAAACTGCATCCTTATGATACTAAAACATATAAAATATCAACAGACTACACAAAAACAACAAAAATATGAAAATAACCATCTCTTACTATAGTGAATATTGTTCCGTTTCATTCTAAAGTCCTCCTTGATTCATACTCTAACTAGGAAATTTCTTTCTAACATGCACATCATTTAAAAGTGCTCATTTGCCATTTCAAACTGGACTTAAGCCACTATGGACACTTACCATCCAGTCTGCTTACCATCTGGTCCATCGCTGTAGGAATAGAAGTGAAAGTTGATTGATGAAAACAAGTCGAGCAGACACTCACAATCTGGTGCTGTTCAAACTCATTTTGGATCTGTTTCATTACACTTTTACTTACATTTCATTCTCTCTCTTACTTAGGGACTGGATCGGATTCACACAGATATGGACATGGATTCAAGAATTTACATACTCAATGCAACTATCTACAGGAGGAAGAAGAAACCTATTCTATCTATGCTATAATCATTCCGGATCCTCTGCCAGCCTCTGAATCTGCCACAGCTCCTTTGCCTGCTCCACGACCTCAGCCCCCATCTCAGCCACCTCTGCCTCAATCTCCTTCAAATGTGCCTGTGAGGTTAGCAGGTGCACCTCAAGATGCTTGGCCATGTAGGCCACCATTTCCCTCCAGCTGGTGTTACCCAGTTTTGTTGGCCTGCTTTGTCCAGGTCTATCCTCTTTGTCTTCCTCATCCTTGTTCTCATCCTCAAGCCAGGCTGGCTTCGTCTTCTGGTGTTTTGTCCATTCTACTGGATCATTAGCTTCTCACCACCCCAAGTCGATCTGTTACTTACCTAGCACCTTGCCCTTCTTATCCATGGGCACCACTGTCTTATCCTCCAGTTCTGCCTTCCTCTTCCCTTGACCCAATGATTTCTCACATTTGGCCTTCAATTTCTTGAACCAGGTGCAAGTTTGTCCTTCTGGTCTGGTGCAGGCAGCACCAGACCATGCGCAATGGGAGCACAGCATCATGTGCCATACCCCCTCCATCTTGGTTGTCCTCTTCATTGTCCTCTTTGTCATTGCCTTTGGCTCTTCCTTGTCATCATCCAGCATTTGTTTGTGCTACAGATGGTCAGTCTCAATCCATTTCAGACGGGTTACTTACTCACCTTAGGTCATGGGATGACCATGATGCATGGCCATGCCACTTTCCCTTCTATCATCTCTGCCCACCTGCTCATCTCTTCCACCCTTGTATCCGTTCCCTTTTCCTCTGCTGCCATCTTCATTGTATTTATCATGGTCATGGTTGTTATCTCTGTCTTTGGTGGGGGAGTGGCCTCCACTATCTCTTGAGCTGCCTTCATCTCGGCCACCCTCTCTCCCTCGACCTGTCTTTGCACATCCACCTCTGCCTCCTCACATGCCACCTTCTCCTTGGCCACCCATTCTTCTTTGACCCATCATTGATTCACTGCCTCTGCCTTCCATCACTCCACCAACGGACCCACCTCTTGTATGACAGCAACCGTCGCATTGCCAACGAGCGCCTTGGCCCTGTGTTTGTGTGCCTCCCAGAGGCAAGTCTCGAGTCATTCCTATAAAACATATTAGCACACGTCAAATCATGACACACATCACGTTACTCACCAGGGCACAGTCCCATTCCTCCACCCACATTTCCTGCTCCTTCCACAGCTCTTCATTGTCATCTGGCACCACCTTTCTGATGTTGTGGACCCACTCATCCGTGGATCACAGTGCATTGACTGCTGCTGCCTTCAGTCCATCTGTCTTCTCAGCTCGTGGAAATGCAAGGATGTTGGTGATGGTGCGTGTAGCTGACATGTTGGGGTTGTTGCTGTTGCTGTTGGTGGATGAAGAAAGAAGTATCATTGTGGCAAGTTGCACCTGAGTGCAACACAACTTGTCTATCATTCAAACTCCGCTTCTCGGGATTACATGACTGACTGGGGACAGTCAGTTGCTAAAGTCCTTCTTGGATGTAAGAAGCCATCGCTCCTTAGGTCCATATCTGGTCATTCTACCTCTATTTGACTTTCACTAGGTCATCATCCAGTCATCAAGCATCTGTGTCTATCCATGTCTATCCAGTTCTGGTCTGCTCTACTCATGCATATCTGGTTCCCTGTATCTGTTTCTTTTCAATCCAGTCAGTCTACCAGATAGTTTTCTACTATACTTATAGTGTACCAGACACTATGTACCAGACACTCTGTATTGTGATCTGGACACCAGATCCACATTGGATGTTTCTTCTTTATGCTTGTTTCCAGACTATAAAAGTTGTGTTTCACACAGCACTGGAAAGGAAATCAATCATCTATCACTCACTCAGAGTGGGAGTCTTCAGTCCTATGTTGATGCATAGGGATGTATTGATTATATTAGAAATGGTTTTGGTATTCTAAATAGCATTATTGGCCTTGCAAAAGCTAATCAAATACATAGTGTGTTGAATATTAATAGGGAAAAGCTTGATTAGATGACCTCCACAAGACTTTAAAAGCTCAAAACCTTCATTTTTTCAAAGTCCGTATATAGTAGAGCAGTCTACAACAGTAGAAGCAAGCAGAGTGACCAGCATCAAGCATAGAGAGAATAATATTCTTCTGAGTAGTAAAGGTAGAATATATGGTAATAGTGATTACAAATAAAAAGGAGTGTGAATATATTTAAACTCAGACACAATCATTATATGTATATCTTTGTTTGTATGACCAAAGAAAGCCAAATATCATGTCATTTAATGGAGGTTATATGCACCAGCACAAAAGTGAAAAAACCATTGCAATGGTATTGCTGTTTTGTAATGGCCATATCTCTGGCATCAACAGACCAAATCACGTGATCCATGGACCGTTACGTAGCCGGGAGCCTGTAATATATTCGGTCTTACCGACGCTAAGCGAGATTCCCACGATTATAGCCACTACACTACATACACTCTAAATGTAGCAAACATTGCAATGGTTTTTGGAGTCACTGTATAGCAGTCTAGGTCAGTCAACCTCTCTTCAGCGCCGAACAGTGTGAAACTGAAAAGCTCGAGATTTTCTGTGTTAAAGGCATGGCTGATGATGGAGAGCTGATGGGCTCCGAAGGAAGGAGTGCAGTGTTATTTTTGGTATGTATAAGTCCACTGTACTCCAAGCAGTTAAGGAGCAGTGCTTTAGGGACATACAATGTCTTCTTGGTGGCACCATCACAGACCAGAAAGTCCTTGCCAGAGCACTTGAAGTAGTGAAGGCAAGGGTGAGCTTTATAAGGAGAATGAGGGCGCTGATTGGCAGGCATAATATCCAAGAGGTTGTCTGGACAGTAGAATGAGGGAGTAGAAGGCTGAGCACATTGACATACTGTCAAAATGTACCTCCTCTGACCTCCGGCCTCCTCCGAGGCTCATCGTCACAACTCCAAGGTTGACACACACCAATGCCGCCATCTCCGCTGTGGAACATCTCAGAGTTGGTGTTTTCACTCAGTAAGGTCCACTTTCTTCTTTGGACCTTATATTTCCTATTTCGGACATTATATCGGAGTTATATCGGAGTTTATACGCTCAATCTCCGTCACTATTTTAGTCCAATTTTCTTGTCTCACTCCCTCAGTTGTCCTACCATCTGTGTGTCAACTGAGGTGAGTTTCTAGTTACATTTACTACTTCTGTCACTTATGTCTGTAGTCTGGGCCTTCCTGCCCCTCCATAGGTGAATATCAGTTGTCCTACCATCTGTGTGTCAACTGAGTCTGGGCCTTCCTGCCCCTCTATAGCACACAGACTCTAACACATACAATGCAGAGCCCACTAAAAAGCTGAGGGTCATTGCCAGGGGGCTCTCTGATACTGCGAGGCAGATCTTCAATTTTCCTGACATCTAATAAGTTAAGGTAATCAGTCAGACATTTCACATGATTGATCTGGTGATATGGCAACCAGGTGACATCTCCTGATGTCCATTCCATCTGAAACAAGGCATCTTTGCCTGAGCCTTTGTGATTCACAATATGGTCAGCTGTTCAGTTTGAAGCTTCATTGCCAAATTCCACCAGTTGGATCTCAAGTCTCCCAGGAAACAGTCTGTTGTCATTAGGCACATGGACCCCCAACAAAGAGGCATGGAACACAGGGTGTACCCCCCATTTCTTGAGTTGCTCAGGCAGTTCCCATCAGAAAGAGTTATTTCCAAAGTCCTGAATGATACAGTAAGATCCAATGAATTTCAAAATGAGCTTACATGCCTGTCCCTTAGGTAGAGACATGTTCTTGGTTGAGATGTACACCAAGTCGTGGAGCTGGAGCAAACACGTCCAGCACTTTTGATTAGCCATTCAGGTTTGTTTCACCCATGCTTCAATAATTGCATCATGAGCAGTGATGATCACGTTTCGCATGCGTCACGCAAAGGCATGAACACTGGGGAATTTGGAATCCTCAGGTCCATTCCATGAAAAGGACCAGGAAACGCATCCAGAGTTCAAGAAGAAAGGTGCATAACCAGTTGTTTTGGACCTTGAGATATTAAGGGCAAACTTGATTGCTGGAAGCTTAGCCACCCAATCCTTTTGATTAGGGAATATGCAACACTGGAGCATTTGCCCGAGAGTATGGTTGGCCCATTCGGTTGCATCATCAGATTGCAGGTGGTAAGCACTTGATAGCCTGTGCTCTATTCCAATTAGGTGCTGAATGTGAATCCAAAATACACTCATGAACAAGGAGTCACAATTGCTGACAATGATCAAGGGCAAACCGTGATGTTTGTAGACCTTGGCAAAGATCAATTCAGCCATACCTTTGGTCAAATAATCAGTTTGGCTCAGTACCAGGTAAACCATACCAGTTAGTAGGTCAATCACTGTCATTATAGAGTTGAACTCACTGCCTCAGTTTTTAGACAAGGGCAGGGGGCCCATGAAGTCAATTCCTATTCGCTCCCATGGCCTGGATGGCACTGAGTGTGAGTGCAAGAGCCCCATTGGCTTCTGATTCAATGGTTTACTCCTGTAACAGATTGTGCAAGAGTCACAAAATGCATTAACATTCAAGACCATGTCTTTCCACCAGATGTGATCTCTGAGGTAAGCAAGTGTCTTGCTTGCTCCAAGATGAGCTAATGTGGAGTGAGCCTGATCAATTAGCCACTCTCGGGCTTTACAACCATGAATGATCACATCAGGAATGCATAACATAGTGTGTTCAGAGGCTTTGAGCAGAATTTAGCCATCTCTGACTGCAAAATTCTTATAGTGCAGGGTGTTCTCAAGAATGAGCTGGAAAAATGGGTCTTCCCCATATTGGCCTTTGATTCCCCCAACCACCACATCCCAATCCCACAGTTCTACTGGGATTGAAGGTGAGTTTGCACCAACTTTGGACTCTTGGTCTATCTGACCCTGATCCAGTGTGTGTGTCATGGTGCTGCCAGTGTCTCCCTCTTCTGGTCATTCGTATGGCCCTCAAAAGGTCACTTGACCGACCATACATTTGGCAAACTCCCTGGAGATCTCAGCCTTTGCTGGCGGTGCCAATGATCGGGCAGGACGCAGTTTTAACTTCAGGTGGGCCTTGGAGGACACCCCATGAGCATTTCCCACCTCCATCTCCCCAGAAGGTGAGTGAGAAACATCAGGACTGCCTTGCACAGGTGGCCCCCAGAGGGCCTGCTTTCCTTCTAACGTGGCACTCCTACAAGCTACCATAGGTGTGCCCAAGGCTTCCTGTCATATCTTATATAATCAACACAACTCCGACCTCCAGATCAACTCTGCTCATCCCTCTGGTAACCTCTTACCAACTCCACTCCTCCACTCCCCCAGACTTATCTCAGGTTCCCTTATGTATTTATCTTGTTCTGTATTTAGTTTAGCTTCACTCTCTGATCCCTCTGATGCTGTGCAGCACAGCTCCGGCACTCAGACATCTGACCTCCATCTTATATATCTACATAGCCCTCCATTACTAATCTGCAATCACTCCGATGTATATATACTCCGACTTCTGTATGTAGATACCTTAGCCTGAATATCATCATAGACTCCTCTTCCAATCCTACTCCAGATCCTCTGATGTGTCTCCAACCAAGAAGGCTGTGATAGTGCAGAGATGCGACACACAAGTCATGCATTGAGCCTTCACCCCTCCAAACCTCTGGCCATCTCTGGCCATTCAATCCCCTTCAACCTCCGATCTCTGACCGGAGTTTGAGCAGAGGAGATCCAGTCTTAACAGTATATTCAGGCTTCCATCCATACTGTCACTACTCTAACCATGACCTCTTATGCCCACATCGAGATTTCAATCTCAAAGTCCTTTCTATAGGCTTCTGAACCAAAATGCCTTCATCACTCGAGGTGTTTCTGTACAACTCCAGTTCCTCCAGAGTTGTCCAGTCAAAAGATTGACTTGTGGACCATCTGAAATTCCCCTCGGGAGCCACATTACTCCCTGACCCTTCTGTACCTCCATCTCAACACATCCACTCATTACTTATGACTGGTACTGTTGCCCTCAGTCCACTCTGACTGTTTGGAGATACACCAATCTCCTCATAAC
>JBBPTO010000137.1:0-48656 GCA_038094155.1 Pulveroboletus cf. aberrans | reverse complement strand
TGGAGCGTACGAAATCTCTGATCTATACGCCTCAGGCAAGATCGGATAAGTTTTTGTAACTTATGCAACACTTAGAGTAAAACATATTTCGCTTCAAGTTGGGAGGCACTCAAGTTTGTGACAAATATTATATAGCATATTCATGCAATGTATTTGGCTTTGTCTGGAACACTTATTCCCACTCAAAAAGTGTGTGAACTTGGTTAGAATAGGGAGTAGAGGTATGTGATAGCAACATATTATCTACATATTCAGAAATCGGAAGAAGAATTGTTGTGGACACAAATGGATTATATATTACACAATATGTATGGACGGAAGATTCCAGAACGATTTCCGGGTGGGAACCAACCCTGAACCTTTCTAATGAAGGCAATGTATATTTTACATATTTGAGAAAAATAACTTCAAAAAACTTATCCGTGATACAAATGGTAAGTATTATCTTCGATCCGTGAGAGGCCCACTGAGCGGGTCACTGAGTGGGTCACGGAGAGGGTCACTAAGTGGGCTACTGAAGGACACTAGATCGGTTTAGAGGGACACAAAAGGTGAAATTATCTCCTCGAGTACCCACCTGGCCAGATAACAGGCTGTGCCAAACAATGCAATGGCAAAGAGAGTTGAAGTTGCTTCTTTCAGCCACAAGCGGGTGATCTGTAATGTGGTCAGAGTCTCGTGTGGTACACTAGGAAAGGATAACACACTGTTACTGTAACCAAGGGGGGGTGTTGGGGAGAAACCCCTATTTTGCTGTGTTTTCACAGTCCCTTGGACTGCGAATGATTCACTTGAACACAACGCTATCTATCATGAGAATAAAACAAGTAGATTTGTCTTGGCCACTTACCACCATAGGGACTGGATCGAGGTGTAAATGGGACAGGACTGGACGTCTCAAGGGCTGATCTAGAGGGCTATAAGTGAGTCTGATCTATTGTATTTGGATACAATGAGACTAACTCAAAGGGGCAAATGATAATGTATGAGGTGTCAAGGTATCCGGGATGTTGTTTGTCCAACCCTTTGCCCCTTGATTCTTGTTTGGGAAATAGGAAGGGCTTGTTGGCTAAATCACTGTATAAAAAAGCTGAGGAGACAGACCATCTGTGTCTTCTCTTCAGTATGGTCATATGCACATGCAGTCTCTGTGAAAGAAATGAAGTCAGCAAGGAAGTTAAATGAAATCATGAGCAAAACAGCCAAACGCAAGATAGCCAGGTGGTCACTAAGGTAACTGACCATATTGACATCATTCATGTCTCCCACTCAGTAGATGCCTTTAGCCAATGAACCATACAGTCCAATCTGGATTGTTAACTAAAGACACAGCAGACGTGAGTTGGTTGAAAGATTGTATTAGAGTGTGGTATGATGAGTGATGGCTGCAGAGCCTCATACAAAAGTTTTCAAGGTCAAACTTGCAAGACAAGGCAATGAGTGTAAGTGGTGTAAGGTGGCCGACATGGTTATCCCAGCCTCACAGTGTTGCAGGATGCATCAATCAAGGAGATTTCGCGAGACATTTTCAGGATGGCACTGGATGATGGAGTAATAGGACCTCAGTATATGTCTCCCAGAGAGGCAATCATACCCTTTTCCAGTATCAATATGTTTCCTACCACCTCACTGCAATGACCACAGCTCAACAACTCTTCAGACAGAGTTTTCACAGAACTTGCTCTCATTGACCATGAGCTCCACAGAAGGGTGCAGAAAATATCTGCATTAGTTAACTGTCTTGATGGAGAAGGGACAATGCAGACAACAATGGCAAATCTCTTGGAGAAGTTGCTTTGGTTAACAGAGGGCAAGGAAAGGCTTACATGCCTGGATGTCATAGGCAACAGTACAAACGAGCTACTTCATGCCCAGTTGGAGGACAACATGGAGCATGTTATAGCAGCTCTGATGAGTATCAAAGCGACACTAGAGGTGCGGACTCTGGAGGACATCTATCAAAGGGAGAAAGCAGCAGAAATAGTTGATACAGGTAGGTTACTTCATAACTTAGCTTTCCATTACTCATTGTGCACAGAGAGCAAGTTCTAGCAACGCTTTCATAATGCCAATCCAACAATCTTGTTACCAATGATCATAGCAGTCATTCTCAATGTCTTTGGCCATGTTATGCACCCTTGATGCAACACTTTATTAGGCTTACTAGGCCTCTTGCTGACCACAGTGCTCGGAGAACCTGGAGAGGGTCAGCCCAGGTTAAATGAACACAACTATCTTCTCTGTGACATATGCACAGTCCACAAAAAGTTCAACCTTGACCCTGTAACCCACACCTACACTTCCTGTCCTCAATGCTCCTGCACATATCCGCCTGTGATGAAGGGACAACATCAAATCTATCCTGAACATTGCATGTTCAGCAAGTACCAAGGCAGTCAGCCCTGTGGGCAGAGATTAGTAAAAGTGAGCAAACAAGGCCATGCCAGAATTCAAGTACCAGTGAGGCCATTTGTGGTTCAAGACTACAGCGATTTTCTGGCCAGTCTACTGAGCCATCTAGGTATGGAGGAAGCACTTGAATGCAGGATGCTGGTCAACGACACACATCAACTCTGGGACATTAAGGACAGAACTTCAATCACCAAAATTAGGGGCCCTGATGAGAAGCCATTTATGGATGGGTTGAAGCAGAGTGACCTTCAACTTGCCTGGAGCCTCAGCATTGATTGCTTCAACCCCCATGGAAACAAAACTGCCGGGAAGAAGAAATCAGTAGGCTCAATCATGATGACCATTTTCAATCTCCCACCTAGTCTTCGGTACAAAACAGAAAACATCTATTTGGTCAGTGTAATCCTGGGGCCAAAGGAACCATCACTCAAAGAACTCAATCATTTCCTCTGACCTCTTGTTGACTGCTTTGTGGCTGCGTGGAAAGAGGGGACATGGTTCACCAAAACTGCGGCACACTCAATGGGTTATTTGATTCATTTGGTCATTGCTCTTGTGGTTAGCAACTTGCCAGCTGCCTGCAAAATCATCGGTTTCACAGCAGCTACTTCACAACATCTCTGCAATCTTTGTTGGCTGTCAAACACAGAAAAAGGGAGCTTGGATTATGGCAACTGGAGACACCGCACCTTCAAAGAGCACCACACAGTGGCAGCTCAATGAAGAGAAGCAGATATCAAGAAAGAGTGCAAGAAGATATTCAAAGAGTCAGGTGTATGGTGGTCTGAGCTCCTTCACCTGCTATACTTTGATTCCACACACTTTGTTATCATCAACAGGATGCATAATCTGTTTCTCAGCCTGACACAGTTTTACTTCAGGGACCTTGTCATAATTGATAAGCAGGGAAATAAATACTTATGCAATGCTTGACCACCCCCCATTCAGCACATTGTCAAAATGTAATACCTCCGATCTCCGGTCATCTCCGAGGTCGCCCAATACAACTCCGAGGTTGATGCGCACCAAGTCCCCCAACTCCACTCCGGAGCATCTCGGAGTTGACCGTTCCACTCAGTAAGGTCCCTTTCTTCTTTCGGACCTCATTTATCCTATTCCGGACATTATGTTGCAGTTACATCGGAGTTCAAGCGCTCTAATCTCTGTCACTATTTAGTCAGTCCGGTTTCGTCTTCTCTCCCTCAGTTGTTCTGCCACTCTAGTGCGACACTGAGGTTAGTTCTTTAGCTACATCAGCTCCTTCCTTTTTACTTATGTCTGTAGTCTGGGTACTGCTACCCCTACCATAGGTGAATACAGTTGTTCTGCCACTCTGGTGCAACACTGAGTCTGGGTACTGCTACCCCTACCATAGTCCACAGATTTTGACACACATAAACCCTCAAGAGCTGGAGAAAGGAAGGAGTATCCTGGAGTCAAATCCGACATACACTGCATTAAACTGATTATACACACCTGTCCTGCTTAGCTTGGTGGAAGAGTGGAATGGGCTTGAAGCATTGTCTTTGCAGAAGCATTCTACCAAGAAAGTTATGATTCAAGTTTTGATGGTAGGAATTTAAGATCCACCTCTGTCAACTAATCTAACACAACCAAGGGTACACAGACTGGCTTGGGTAGAAATGAAGGCCCAGTGTGAGTAGATGAGAATTACTGCATGCTACTAGGAGACAAATTTGTAGGGGAATGCAGGGTCAGTGGGCAGCCAATGGTGGAATCAAGAACATGCGAGCCCCTGTCGAATGACAAGATCAATCAGATTCAGGCTTTCTTAGCAATGATAAGGAGACCTTCCTGGCACCGAGGCCCATCCACAAACCTTGGCAATGGTGACCATGGCAAACTGAAAGTGGAGCAATGGTGCTCAAGCATCGAGTTTGACTTACCAGTCATCCTCTATAAGATATGGAGTGTAAACTGTACAACGGATGAACAGAATGAGCATAGACTCCATAGAAAGAAAATTGCACATAGTACCATGCTTTTGGCTATGGCAATTAGGTGGGGGATGTCTCATGTTGCCTCTAGAAAGCATGAAAACTGGTACATGAAATACATAACAGTGTACCTCCAATCCATCCAGGATATCTTCCCAGACATTAACTGGTGTCCGAACCTCCATGCAGCTCTACACATCTCCAAATTCCTTTCAAGATACAGACTACTTGTCTTGACAGTCCCACATCCACTTATATACAGTCAGATATGGTCCAATGCATGGGTGGTGGATGTTTCCATTTGAATGGGTTATCAGATTACTGCAAAAAAGCAGAATGAACCACAAGATTGGTAAGCAGTAAAATCCAGAGTAGAACATGATGACTTACTGAGCTCAAGGCAAGCTGGAGAAAACTATGCTCCTTATGTTCTGTGCTGGAGGAAGAGTTAGGGCCCTGCTTCAGGGCCAGGCCACGGCAACAGTGGTCAAATGGGCCACCAATGTACTACAGAACTGCACTAATCCATGGGGTGAAGCTTCATTTGATGCAGATATCAGCCTTCTGCAAAACATTTTGATGGCAACCAACATACCGGGCACAGTGAACCATGATGGAACTGAGACAATCACGACCCTGACAGTATACGCGCTCCTAAAAAGAGGAATCAATATCAGAAGATACATCACAGTGTACAAGCATTACCATCTAGACAATATCCACTATGCAGTATGGGAGGCCTCCTGAATGGACTGTTATGTTTTCTTCAAGGATGGGTCAGCACAAGTACCAGGAAGAAAGGAAAGTATCCTGTCAGTGAAGTCAGTTGATGGAAAGCATGAATATTTGGCAGTGATTTGTAGAAATTTGCCCTTAGTGGAGGAAATGCAAGATCCTTTCCAGGAATATGCCAACTTTGGCACTAGCACTTGGTTAGACACCTATGCAACCTCTGTGGATATCATTCCCTTGGAATGTGAGGCAATCTGCCACTCAATAAGTATGCCTTGGATAAGAGGGACCTTAGTGCTCAAAGCATTAGATAGGGTGTGTGAACGCACAGACATAATACAATATAACTCACCAGCCAATGGACAGGCTTTCTGTCAAAGTATAACTGTGGTACAACTCTGGTACAACTCTGAGGGCACTCTGCCCTCCTTTCATATGTCCTCTGCTCCATTCACTCTGGAGTTGCATTTACCTGTCTTTGGGAATGCACTTAAACATGTCATGCCATTTTTAATGGATTGTATGACTTATTACATTTTTCTTGAGCTATTCCTTTCTGATCTCAACCTATTCCAAATGGATCTTGATTACCCTCACTTAACTCTGGCCCGGAGTTTTCCGGATTTAGATGCGCACATACCATTTCACTATTTAACCTTTGTCTTCACTTCAACTCACCTCAGTTGTGATTGCTCCCTTGGGCATCAGGCTGAGGTGAGGCTTTCCTTTCTTTCACCTATGGTTATACTGATAGCTAGTAGTTTTGGGTATCTCTGCCCTTACTATAGGTGAATAGTAGTTGTGATTGCTCCCTTGGGCATCAGGCTGAGTTTTGTGTATCTCTGCCCTTACTATAGATTTTGACACTTTCCAAGGATAATTGACCTGCTTTAAATGCATATAGTTGTGTTCCATGGTAGGAAGATCATGTTAAGGCAATGTGTAGTGTTCAAAAGATTACATGTGCTATAAAGAGTCTATACTAATATATGTGTAACTAGCTGGCTAGCTTGAGCAGTTTACTATCCATGCATGGGAAAGAGGTGTGGGGAAGGGTGCTGTCTAAATAGTGACAGCCTATTTCGAACCCAGATATGTCAATGTTCAATCTCAGCCAATCTGAGTTTCAATGTTAGAGGCGTAAAGTACATTATCATAGCACAGGCTCAACTTGGGTAGAGTACAGTATTACATGTTCAAACCATAAAAAGTTAGTATGGTTACAAGGAAGCAGTGGATCAATACTACAAAAGCAAGGTTATGCTACAGTTGTGGATGGAACTTTGACCTGGATGACCCGATCCCAAGACATTTCTTTCTCTTTTGAATCTGAACCATCCAACCAGTGCACCACAACCCATGAATGTTTTGAAGATGAGGAGATAACCCTCAGAACCATACCAACAGGTTCGCCTTCAAGACTGTCCTGTCTATCCTGGACAACCATGCTAGTGCGTTCTTCTCCTTGGGGGGGTAGGGCATGAGATACTTTTTCAGGATATCCACATGGAGGGTGCTTGCACCTTTGGTATGAGTGGTTAGCATGACAGCAAGGCTTGAGACTGGGACAGGATGCCCAGAGGCAGACTGCAGTGGGTCGGAGACATCAGACTTAGCAAGGTGACCATCCTAGCAGCCTCTCCATCCAGGGAGGATCCTGAATACTGCACAGTATAACTTCAAACTATCCTTGGCAATTGGGTGCAATACAAAGCTGAGTTCTGGGGGATATATATGTTAGGAAAGGTTTTAAGAAGTGAATTTCAATGCATTTGTCAAGGAGGGGGATACTGAAAGTGTGGCAATGTCTTCATCATCCACAACCCAAGGGTTGGAGGTTGACCCTGGTGAACCTGGGGCAGTCAGAGGATCTGGGGATGGTGTTTATTTTCATACTGTTGCGAGTGGGTTTTCATCAAGCATGTTGTCACCTTGCAGAAAAGCACCAATGGTTGCAACTACCTGGGAAGGTGCTAAAATTCTTCCCACAAGAGTTGTCCCCACACCCCTGAGATCGAGCAACCAATAAGAGAAGGTCATGTGCGATGGATTTCCACGACTCACCTCAGAACAACCTGGTTCTTCTTGAAAATGCCCAAGGGTGCATTACTGCAGGCAACTATGCAAGTATATTTGCTTATGCTGTGAAGCGTTCCCTGCCATCCCTTGTGCTCACCATAGATAATCAAGACTTCTTTTTTCTGGTCATGATGAGCTTCATCACATTCAAATACCAGGCCATCGTGGGCAATGTAAGTGATCAGCATGTAAAAGGACATCTAGGATGAGCATCACCATTAGCCCTTTGAAAAGACGAATCAGATGTAGGTACATACTGAAGTATAGTGATTGGTAACCTTCAGCGTCTTCATCTGAAGGTCAACTTCACTAACTATGCCTTTTCTACCACACAAACTCCCCCAGACCACTGCAATGGAATCCCCAGCCCTCACATTGTACCTGCATTCAGCCAAGAATGTCAGGGCATTTGCAGGAGGGTTGGACATGATAGATGTGATTGGCACAACAACAGGAGGTTGATTCACGCATGTTTCAACCTCAACCATACCTGATTAAACCTTCCTCACAGGTCCAACAAATTCGATGTGAGGACCAGAGACTACATGAGCAGTGTTCCCAATCTGCACATGGTCTATTTTCTTTTCTCTGGAGGTGGTGGCAGATATGCAGAGTGGATGATCTGGAGAGTACAATTCTAGTAAGAAGGGGGGAGCACAAACCTGGAGAGACTGGTGAGAATTGGCATGATTTTCAAAAATGAAATGCACCACTGTATGATCATCCTGGAGAAAGACAACTTTCTGAGTTAGGATGTCAACCTCTATAACCAATCCAGACTTTCCAATATTGAAGTGGTGGACATTACCCTGGTCGCTGTGTGGGTCAGCAATAATCTAAACAGTATCCCCTGGGAAAACCATCCACTCAACAGACCTCATTGAGACCTTCAAAGGCTGGTCTCCATCCAAGGGTTGCACAGTAATGAAGCCAGCTTTGTGTTCAATGGCCACCAACTGTGCTCAATTGATGGTGTGGTTGGCATTACTCACCCACATGAAGTGTCCCAGCTTCCAAAATAGCTGGTGGTATGCTTCTAATGTAGCTGCCATAAAAGAGGTGTTGATCTCAGATTTGATAAAAATCGAGATTTGGTGGGGTGAGGGAGGGGGAGAGCTTTTTGCTTGTTGAGGCAGCAGCTGCATTCACAAAAGCCCTGCAATATATTGATGGCGGTAGTATACATAACTGTGCAAGCCATGCACAGTCGATAATATGGTGCCTTTATATAACTGTGGGAGGAAGAGTCGATGGGCATGGATATCTTGGCCAATGTCATCATCATCGTCATGATGTGGAAGTGGTTCCAGTTCTTGGGATGTGATGAGAATCTTGATTATCCCTGAGTCTCTGTCGTGGAATAGCACATACCCAATGTCTCCATTATACCGGCCCCATTTTGAAACCAGACACCAAGCAGGGAGTCTCATCTCCAGCCTATCAAAGAAATGTAAAGGGGACACCTGATCCTCAACTGGCACGAGCATCTAGCTTCGAATGCATCTGGAATGAGAAAGAGGAACCATCTGAAGAATTGTCCTTGGGTTGGGAGCCCAAACCATGGTGCACCTGTGAAAGCCTTTCATGGCTGTTGCCCTGAGACCCAGTCAGTTCCAGGCACCCATGATATAGTTCATTGCAGACCCTGCATGCGAGACATGTTAATATGTAGAGGTGTTCAGGGGGTGTGGTACTTACCTGGAACAATTTGAACACAATATAACTAGTTCATGCTTGGAATTTCCTCAGGGGAGACCTGCTCATTGTGAGAATCTGGCCTTGGGGATTTTGATCATGGTTGAGAGCCAGCCAACTTGTGAAGATGTTCCTCTAATGGGGTCACTTTGAAAATTGTGTTTCGTTTGTCCAGGTCATGCTCATGGACGAGCCTGGACACTACATCTTCCCAGTAGCCTATTTCCTTGTGCTTGCCATGATGGAAATCTATCATCCGGGCTACTGTTTCAAAAAGAAGCAGACCAAACAACCAGTTGTTGATTACAGCCCAGATGTCCCTGTCATCCAGAAGTTTGAGACTGGCATCATCATTCCCACTGTGTTCACTCTCTTGGTCGTTGTCATCATTGCCATCCAAGTTCATGCCTCGAGCATCCCCACAGTCATATCCATATCACTGTGCAATGTCATTGACTGCTTGTCTGAATCTCAAGGGTCCTGCATGTGCATTGTCAAAGTGGATGGGAGGCCTGCATGTTGACTCTTGTCTCGGTTCAACATGGATGTCCCCATCAAGGGATCCATCTGGAATTGATTAGTATAACTGAAGGAAAAACATGAGCGATGCACCCTCATTGCCCTTATCTTTGCTAGCACCAGCTTCCAAATACAGGACCTGGGACACTCACCAGTGTTTGGACTATTTTCACCTGGAATTGGCCTCCAAACCCTACACACTGAATAATTAGGGGAAGAACTAGACTGGGCCCATGACTTACATGGTGACATTTGTGTGGATGTTGATTTGGGATGGGCACTAGAATACCATTGGCATTTTGGTTTCAAATTTACGAATGATCACTCATGTATGGATTGAGAAGTGTGAGAAGTTGTTGGACTTGCATGTGCTGAGCTTTCATCTTTCGAAAGGGAGAGCGCATGAGAACTCATAGCAGCTTCCATCACCACTATGGCTGCAAGGTCTTGTTCATCTTCAAAGTGGGTAAATGCTTGATCAAACAGTGGCTTCCAGAGTCATCGTGATTGTACCTGCCAAGTTGGCCAAGGCCATCCAAGAGAGCCCCAAATCCAATGTTGCCTTTTGCCCATTGCATCACCAACTTCCATGTGTCAATGCATGAAGTAAGCATATCAGAGGCTAAGAGGATGCATGAATCAGATGAAGTCGATTGCATAGCAGTCAGGTCACTCACCAATCGGGTTTGAGGTGGTTATGTTTGACATAGTTGCATTTGCCAGTGTCGACATATTCTGCTCTATGCCATTCAGTTACTGGCATTCAAATTCTGATAGTGTAAATACATTTCATTATGTGCACCTCTTTGTTGTCTACTACTTGTGGCACTAGCTACAATGTGGTTTCAAAAGAAGTTGCAGGAGGCCTGATGTGCTATTTGTAGTGACAGCCTATTCAGGAAGGTGATGCCATGGAACTCCTAAGGCATTACCAAAAGTGTCATACAATAGCAAAGTACAATAGAGTGCATACTACATTTATGGTTCTACATTAGAGATGGGCACAGGTATGACACTAGTGGGGGAGGGGTCAAAAGACAGATTAGTTTTCATAAATTTTTGTGTAACTAATTCTTGTGCAAGGACAATGCCATCCTTCCATTTGAGCAATGGTACATATCACATCATAATGTTTACAAGGATGCAGATGAGAGCAAAGAAGACCATTTGCTTGGTAGTGGATAGTTGCTGTGGGTTCAATGTGGCAGTGACAGGATTGCCCTGTAACGGAAAGGTCATGAGCATCACAATGAGTACCAATTTGAATTGTATGATACTGACCAGTTGGTGATAAGCCCACACTTTCATGCTGCTATGACCATCTGAAGTGCCACCAGTGGCAATGATGCAACCATCATCATGTTCAAATGCCTAATGTAGAGGGGTTGAGAGAGGGGCAGGAAATGGAACAAATATCCAACCATTAAAGACACAATGAGGTCACTAGCTATAGAACAAGAATTAGAGTGCACTTAGGCTATAAATCAGGTAGATGTACCACTACCATGGTCAAGCTGTGACCAGAATGCACCTGTTTGATGATCAAATACACATGCAAAACTATTGTCCCCACCCACTATGACTGACCCACCTTCCCAAGTGACTGAAATTTGCATCAGTACATTCATAAGAATTGTATGATGATAGCTTTGAATACGCTGCATTGCTGGGAGTGCATATTGGTCTATGCCATTTCACAGGTTGGAAACCAAGAGTTGCTGTCCATCCAAGCAGGCAGTCCCACTGTGAACACCAGGTAAGGAATGAGCATGCACAAGCTGTTCAAAGACTTACATTTGTTCATTGACTTTCTTCTTCCATCTGAGGTCCCACAGATCAGTTGTGAAACAAAACCTGTCAGGGGCTGGTTCAAGGCATGTACAATGCAAATGGAAAAGGAACATAACCACTTTCAAGATAGGTGACCAGGATGCTTGAGCCTTTATAACAAAAATGGATCGAGGAAGCAACATAAGGCTGTTTTTCAACATGAATGATCATCTGAGTAAAAGACTCTGGCAGGATGAGACAGTGGTTAGTAACTACCTATGGGGTAGGAATAGTGCAGTGACCTACTAGCATCGGGTACAACATTCCATAGCCCAACTTCACTGTCACTGACACTTGCCAAACGTCTATGGACAGGATCCAAAGCCAAGGATTCAATTGCCCTTCCATGGGCAAGGGTGATTGAGGTGAAGTCAAATAAAGGCTGTTCCTTGCCTGATTCATACAAGTGAATATTACCATCCGATGCACCAAATATGAATGCATTCTCTTCACACTCAGATAACCTGATTCAAGCAAAACAGGATATGAAATCTGCAGAGGGAATGCAGAACTCCTGTACCATCTCTGCCGATGAGAGGTTTCAAATGACATCATGACTGTCACTGCCTAATTAAAGGAAGGATGAGATGAGTCTGAGAAAAGGTAAGGGAGCTAGGAACCTCTGCTAAGTAGCATTGATCCACAGGGGCTTATGGCCAAGGTGTTAACTGCCTTTGTGTGTCAGATGAGAGTAAACTTAGTGTAGACCTGAAGCTTTGTGAATAAACAAAGAACAAGACTTTGCGCATCACTCACTTCACAGGAATTGGAATCGGAGTGCATCCTGTTGTCTTGAGCAGATTCACTTCTATACATGCCCACATAAATACTGATACTGACTGCAGCAAGTGAGTGAGTAAGCAACAACCAGCCTTATTGTACACTGTGCTTACTTATTGTCAGTGCTTGATGACAAGTGGCTGGCCAAATATAGACTAGGCCCCAAGGGAGAATGAACGAAACACAAGGCTACAAACTTACATAGGGAGCAGTGATCAACCAAAAAGGTGTCAAGATCTATGGTAAGGGCAGAGATACCCAGTACTCAGCCAGATGCCCAAGGGAGCAATCACAACTGAGGTGAGTTGAAAGAAACATGGGGATTAAATAGTGAAACAGTATGTGCGCATTCTAACTCCGGAAACTCCGGTCCGGAGTTAAGCGAAGGTGAGTGAAGGTCCTTTTGGAATAGTTCAAGACAAGAAAGGAATGGTCTAAGAAAAATGGAATAAGTTGTATGACTTTCGGAAGTTGTATGATGTGTTAAAAAGTGATCCGATGTGTTAAGGCACATTCCTGAAGTGGATAAATGCAACTCCGGAGGGGATGCATCAGAGGACGTATGAAAGGAAGGCGGAGCACCTTCGGAGTTGTACCGGAGTTGTACCAGAGTTACACTTTGACAAAAGGATTAGTGGATAATCACTGTTACTAGGAGAAAGGGATGTACCTTGGATAACAGGAGGACACAACTGGAGTGATTAGACCAGTAGACAATTACCTGTTGCTAGGGTACTTGGGTAGACAAGAGGACCAACAACCAGTAGGGATATAACTTATAAAACCACATTTATCCTCAAAGGACCAACATGCATGTTGCACAGAATGCCTAAGGCTCCAAAACACTGCTGGACCTACCATCAACATTTTCCTCCACTTATATCACATTCTGTCTTTCCCCCTGAGTGTGCAGGAATCCCACTCCTGCTCACACAGCACAAAGTCTTCCCCAGGGAAGACAACTCGGCTGCCCCTCAGCTAGGGAATGCAGAACCCACAGCTATTCAAGATAGCATCATGTCATGGGAGAAGATGCTGATCTGCAAACTGCAGGGTGAGATATCACATATCAACTGAGGGGGCTATGATTTTCAGGATAGTGTAGGATGGCCAGCAATAGAGTATGAGGAGATTCAAGTAAATAACTTACCGTTTTCTGACAATTCTAACCTGATGCCTCTGCATGTCCAGTCATTTGTCATCCAACTTGTGCAAGAGCATCTTGTCCTAGCCAAACTGTATGGCAGGCAACCTTGTGAACAAATGGCACTTGTTTACCAAAAGGTCAGCCCAATCTCAATAGCTAGAGCAGAACTTAGACCTTCTGAAGGCAAAGGAATAATATATTTCCTGAAAATGTACCTGAAGAATGCTTGTTGTAGGGCAACATAGAGCAATTTAGGCAGCTCTGTAGAATGGCTGTAACGATTGAGAAATTGAGCCATGTCATCATTGGGTAGAGCATGAGTGTACCCATGTCATCAGGTAGAGGTAACTGACAATTCCCTGAGTGAAATGTACCATGGTCTGCTAAATATGGCAGGTGTCCACAGTTCTTTGCTTTTTGGCACAAGGCCATCACTTGCAGCAGCTAATGTACTCTACTACATAGGACAACTAACATACTACATGGCCTAATGTACTGGGGTACTGTTTGGACAAAGGGAGTCAAAATTAGCGTGGGAAAATTTGTGCCTCAAATAGTGAGAGCCAATTTCAAGCTTAGCTAATCTTTCAATCTCAGATCTTGGTGTAGTAGTGTAGTACAATACATCAAGGTCCATGTGAGAAGCATCTGAATGGGTCATGTGGTAACATCAGCCACCCACTCTCCTGGCATATGAGTACACCCATCAGCTTGAAGAAAGTATGATCAGGGAATACAGTAGTGTCAATACAACTAAGGGACAGACCATTTGATTTGTACATGCTGACTGGAATGAAACCAAACCTGCCACCAAGCAGTAAGGCACCTACAAACTGATGGATCAGCTGACTGGAGTGGATGAGTGTGTTCACAAAGCCAGTCACAACCTTGATCTTTTCGTTGTAAGAGAAACGAAAGCTATAACAATAATAAATAACTTACCACCTGAACAGTATCAGTGTTTGTGATGGAGGAAGCATCCCCCATGATAATGTCCTTTTCCAGAGGGTCAGGAGAGAAAGGATTTCTGTGAACCATTAGCAGATCTAGATATACCTCTACATCTTTAGAAAGCAAGGCATCTAGCATGTCTTCCAACTTCAAAGCAGCATGAACAACTCATTGAACTGCTCTCTGGATAGCATCTAGAAAGGGATTCTTCAGAGTTGTGCCAACCTTGAAATGATGAAGCAGTGTAACTAAGAAAAAGAATAGACTGACCCGAAGATGAAACAGTGCATAAATGGGAAATGAGCTTTGCACCAGAGCTGTGTCTTTGTTACCAGCCATCGATTTGACAGGAGTGAGCGGACCACTGGCAAGTGAAGCATAGAATGGTTTAGAGAGATTCACCAGGGGCAGAAGTATAGAGCGAGTTGGAACTGTCCAGCCAGATTCAAAGTTGATGAACAGATTGTCCTTTGCTGGGTACTGACAATAAGGTGAATACTGAGCAGGGAAAGAAACAGAGTGCAATATTTTGAGTTTCATGACAATGAAATCAACCTGATCTTCAGTCATATATGACTATCAATAGTACTGCACAGGCTTTGAGAACAATAAGTGGGATACCTTAATGACAAGGAGGAAGGTTATACATGATCTGATGAATGAATTGTATTTGTCCAAGAGTAATCAACAAAGAGTGTAAGTAGAAAAAAAAATGGATGACTGATCAAAGACTGACCGGGATCAGAGCAGATAATATGGTTGTGTAATGACGGAGTTGTTCCTACACAAGTGATGAGTACATCAGGGTCAAGGCAAGCACACAGACACTCACCAAAGGGGTTGTCAGTGCCATACTCCAGACAATGGAATCAGGCCTACAAAGTTCATCAGATGTCAGGGAGCAGGATGAACAAAATGACAGTCACCAAAGGAGTTATCAATGTCACACCATGGATGACTCTACAAAGTTTGTATGTCAGGGGCAGGACGAACAAAATGACACTCACCAAAGGAGTTAATTGAGACTTTGTAGGCATGGTCTCATCCTGCCCAGCCAGTTGCCAACCAAGAACTTTGTGGGTGCAATCTCGTCACCCAGGCAGGCAGGACAAAGGTTCTTTAGATTTTCAAGCAGACTTACATGAGGTCCTAGTATACTATGTACTACATTGCTTTAGGTCCATTACAACTAGCCTACACCACTCAGTACCATGGAGAAACAATGAGGGAAAGAAAAGAAACAGTGTGTGAAATTTGCAGTTATAAATAGTGACCAGTGATTTCGAAGTCAGCCATGGCAGACCCCATGGCTGACTTCAAAATCACTGGTCACTATTTGTGATCGCAAAGTTTGCATGCTTCTTTTTCTCTTCCCTCATTGTTACCTCAATGTCTAGGTACTAGTGTAGTGCTAGTGCATTTCCCTAAGATATAGACCGAGTGTATTAGTAAACTTGTCCTGTACACCACTGAATGCAAAGAACATCTGAATATATATTTATTTATATTAAGTGCTATGAAGACGCTGTAAGTATACAGATAGTCTTTTTGTCTGTGGACCCTAATCTATCATAGTATTAGGTGTTCAGGCCAAGGTAATTCTTGGATGCTGCTGTGCAAGGTGTGCCTAACACATGCCCCTTAGCATGGTTACATCCATCAGCATCATCATGAACCAGAAATCTATATTGAACCAGAAATCCATATAGTAAGTCTGCATTATTGTTTCTTGCCATTTGTGTGAGCCCACTCACATGTCACATATGCTGCATTTTTGCACCATTCCATAGCTTTTACATGCGTCCACTACTAACATATTTAAGTGGCTCTTGTGCCTGTACTTTCCCCTTATTACCAAACACCTACTATGTATATCTGTATCCATATCTGTCTACCATACTTGACACCCAATGGGAAACTCAATCAGTTGCCCATTTTCCCTGCCAAGGCTTGTACAGGTGAGCTACATGCTTTGATAGAGAAATAGAGGTACTGAAGTCCCTTGTCAAGTGCGGATGCAAGGATGACACTGTTGATCCTCACCCATTGAAGTGTGCCATTCAAGGCACAGCCAGCACCCTGCCTGCCACACCACCTCCACCCCTCTCCTGCAATCTGTCCACATGTGTTGCTTTAGATATGGCTTTCATCCCATCTGACATGCCATCTCCCCTCTCCTATGGTCCCTTATCCAAGCATGGGCACAAGGATGACCCCATCAATCCTCGCCCATCGAAGCATGCCCTTCGAGGCCCAGCCAGCACCCTGTCTGCCATCCCGCCTCCTCTCCTCTCCTGCGATCCGTCCACATGTGCTGCTTTAGACATGGCTTCCCTCCCGTCTGATACACCCTCTCTTCCCCTCTCCTGTGGTCCCTCATTCAAGTGCAGGCACAAAGATGACCCCATCGATCACTGCCTATCGAAGCGTGCACTTTGAGGCCCAGCCAACACCCTGTCTGCCATGCCTCCTCCTCTTCTCTTCTGTGACCCATCCACACATGCTGCCCTGAACATAGCTTCCCCCCTGTCTACCATGCCCTCTTCTCTTCTCTTCTGCTGTGGTCCCTTGTTCAAGTGCAGGCATGAAGATGACCCCATCAATTTCCATCCATTGAAGTGCACTCCTCAAGGCCCAGTCGATACCTTGCCCATCACACTGCCTCCACACTTCTCTGATCCCTTCCTGTCCAGTCACAAGCACAATGATCATGCCCTTGACTTCCACCCGTCAACATGCACCCTTCAAAGCACAGTCATCCTTCCATCTGCCACACTGTCTATCTCCCTCTTTTCCATCTCTCACATTGTCCGTCCACAACCCCCCTGAACATTAATGAAAACTGCCTCCCACATGATCTGTGGTGCCCCCAAGGTGCATAAAGGTATCGACCTGTCTATATCTTGTCTCTTATATTTATTTTCTAGTCTTGGGCCCAAATGGTGATTCTCATACTCCCAAACAAGCTCATTCATCAGACACACTCTTTTCTGGCTCCTAATGATCTGAATACATGCACCATGATCTCCATTCTCTTCAAGGAAGTAGCATGCCCCCTCTACCTTCATGCTGCTGGCCTCAAAATTTCCAGGTCATTTTGGCTCTCTGTGGAGCCAGAACATTACAAAGCACTACTGATATGGACATACTTGAGTACATTCAAGCCTCCCCAAACCATCCACTTCCTGGCTACTGGGAATTCAGACTTGTGCACACTCAACATATTCATGAAAATGCCATGGGTGACCTGCAATCCACCCGCACTATATTTATTATGTGAAGGGGATAGTATCTCACTGTCCCCACTTGCAGCTGTCCTGGAGAACGTGAAAGCATATGGATGTCGCCATCTTTCATTAAATCACATAAGTTCCTCTCTCCCTGATCAGCTTCAGTGCATCAAATTTCCTAAGTCTATCAGTTCATCAACCAGCAGCCTTCACACATTTTTCAGTAACACTCCCCTTGCCTTTTCACCTCTGATTATACCTTTTACGATGGCAACATTATTCCACTCTTTCCTTACCCATATATCCTTGGAAAACATTGGGCTCAGCAGGGCAGTGTGGGGCAAGCTTCTTGACATGCTGTAAGTGAATGAATGGATATGTTGAGATGGAGTATGAATGGGGTCAGGAAGTAATGCAGCTCCCAAGGTAAGGTCAGAAATGCCACAAGTCTATCTTTTCAGTGCACATTCCCAGAGGAACTGGAGTTGTGACAGAGGCACCTCTAGTAATGAAGGTGTTCTGGTTTGAGAGCTGAGAGAAAAGACTTTGAGAAAGAAATCTTAATATAGGCATGAAGAGGTCATGGTCAGAATAGTAAAAGTATGGATGAAAGGCTGAATATACTGTTCAGACCTGGTCATCCTCTGCTCAAACAGTTGGAGATTGGAGGTTGAAGGGAAAGGGATATTGGAGGTGGTTGGAGATCTGGAGGGTCACATCTGGAGGGATGAAGGCTTGGCCCAGGACTTATATGTTGTGCCTTTGCACTCTCATAGCCTTCTTGATTGGAGATGCATTGAAGAAGGTTCAGAGGAAAAACAGAGGACTATCTAAGTTGATATTCGGGCTGAGCTATCTACATACAGAGTCAGAGTATAATGTACATTGGAGAGATTGTGGATTAGTAACAGAGGGCTATGTAGATAAGTAAGATGGCGGTCAGACAAGTAGAAGCTGGAGCTGTGCTACACAGCATCAGAGAGGTTGTCAGATAAGTGAGACTAGATTAAATAGAGAACAAGAGAGAAATGTAATGTTATATATAGATAAAGGAATGAAGGAATGGAGTTATATATAAACAGTTATTGCATCAGAGATGTGAGTGGAGTTGTGTCAGAGCCACCAGAGCATCATGATGCACTTACTCACACTGTGATTACAGGGTCAGAACCAGCAGTACTCAAAGAAGGGTATTCCTTCTCATGCAAAGATTAAGTCATAAATACTCTTGAATGCAAGCCACATTGGCCATGCAGAGCCTGTCAAAACTCCAGCCACTGTAACAATGAATGCTTTCACCAATAGCTATACAAACAGCTGAAGAAAAAGAATGTTAAAGTGGTGACTAACAAGTTAGGAAGATCTGATGAAGAGAAGGACTTATATCATAGTACTTACCACAGCCTGCTAATGAATGCAGTTGTGCAGTTGTATGAAGGATCAGACACAGCTGAGGAGATACTTATAAAATGAGGATACAAGGGTACTCCTGTTGTACAAGGCAGAGAAGGAAGAGGTGAGCTGAGAATGCTCACTGAGACAGAGACTAGAGTTCTTGTAGCCAGTATTGGATAACAGAGATTGATAAGATAGACCTTAGTGAGCTCCTCAAAAGCTTGATTTTAGAAGGGGAGATGAAAATTGTTATTATTACATTACAATGTACATGTATATGCTCTTTAAATAAATTCAGGAACCTGTATGTGTTTGTATGCAATGTAACCTGTTACAGCTAATCTAAACTAGGGCAGATGTAGAACCATTGGGGCTGTGGACTTAAATGTGGATGAGAGCAACAGAGCTTGACAATTGCAAGATGTCTACAAGGAGCCTATCTACTAGTGAGGTTTGGTGATGAAGGATGCTGCCAAGCTAATGGTGGCCAAGGGTACTTCTGAGTAAACAGTGGATGAGGAGTCTGCCTACTATCAAGGACAGACAACAAGGACTTCCCACTGAAGGGTGGTAGACAAGGAGACCTCTAGGCAAGGTTGATGATGGAGACTTCCCACTTAAGGGTGGTGTAGGAAACTGGAGTTCCCTACAGTGACATCCGGAGTTTTCCCACAGTCCCATAGCCCCTATCCTGCGCTCCAGGCAAACCCGAGACCATTCCACTGCCATTCATCCCAACCTGAGTCAAGCTAGTTGAAGTCTGAAAGTCAGTTTTCAATCCAATAGTCCGGACCCGAGTTCCCACACACCGGACCCGGTGTTCCCGCGCTCCGGGTTTGGTCGGATTTTTGTTCTTTTCATGTTTCCTTTACTGTACAGCATTCAGGTATGCCCAGATTAGACATTTGTACCTAGGAATTAGTTCCTAGACATTGTGCAAGTAACCACCACCACTATTCCTAAGCCTCTAAGTCCGGTTTCCTAAGCCTTTCCCTACTTTTCCCTTCAAGTTTCCCTCAAGTCCAGCCAGTATAGTTGGTTTTCTAGCCCTACTGAAGGGGGGAAAGCCAGACTCTTGTTTTCCGGTGTCCTGTGGACATTCAGTGAGCCAATCCTACAGTTCTCTTTCTTTCCCTTTGCTTTCTTTGCAATCCCCTTGGGTCAAGATATACACTCACACCCCTATTTCTTGCATAGGACTACACTCCAGAGTCCTTTTGCTGTTTTACAACTGGAGCCCACCGCAAGGGGATTCAAGAGAGCACCTGAGAACTTCCCTAGGTTCAGTCCCCATTTTTAGAGTTTTAGGCCACCCAGAGACATCCCAACAGTGCCACAGACCAATTAGAGCCTATTCCAAAGTATTTTCCCTTCATTCCTAGTAACTGCCACCTGAACCCAACAGATCTGATTGGCAAGTGCACAATTAGACCCAGAACGACCGCGCTTGCACAGCCACATTTCCAGATCCGGACCCGGACACTATCCGACCCTAATCTGACATCATTCACAGCCCTCGTTCACCAGCAACTACTGATTCTGCCATCAAACTCAGTATAGTTCTAGCATAATCTATGGCATTCCTGCCATTCTGAAGATCCCCTGATGCCCCTTACTTCAGTGGCAAGGTAATCACTGAACTCCCATGATTCCTAGATGATATTGAGTGCCTTGGAGTCAATGCCAACCTCTCAGGAAGTCAAAAGATCAAGGCCACTATCCGATATGCTGATCTTGAGGAAGCTGAGTTATGGGAAACAGTACCCTTTCCTGGAAGTGCCTAGCTGAGTACGATTATGACATGATATATCTAAGTGGATTCCCACAGAATCTCTGAGACCGGATTCTTCACTGGCTTACCATTATCCACTGTGACATTTATCCTGATGAGTCCTACCTGATGTCAGAGGTTGCTGATGCTGCCCACTTCTTCCTTTTAGGTTCTAAACCCTGTAACATCAAAACCCGAACTGCTCCTACCATATCCTGTGAAGTCCTGCCAGAATCCGAGCCAACCATGTCCATTCCCAAGCCAGTTATGCCAAACCCGAGACCTCCGACATTGATTCCAGCCCGCCTGGCCCCAGTTTCAGCCAATCCGAGCCCTGTCCTGTCAATTCCAACTGCAGTCCAGCCGGAGTTCACACCATTTGCAGATCCAGACCCGGGTTTGAATTTTGGACCCGAGAGAGAGATATTGGTAAATGCTGTGGACCCAGAGCCACTTGACATATCTGAAGTACCTCCAAATCATCCTCCCATTGCTGACCTGCCAGTTTCAGTAGATTCCAAGTCATTTCCCACAGAACCACCGGTTCCTGTGCTCCAGACCCGGTTTCCTGCGCATTGGACCCAGTCTTCTATGATCCAAACCCTTCATCCCACTTACCCTGCAGACCAGAGCCACCAGATATATCCAAAGTACCCTTAAATCATGTTGCCATCACTGATCCACCAGTTTTCATAGATTTCAAGTAATTTCTTGCAGAAACGCCGGTTCCCACGCTCCGGTCCCTGTTTCCCTCCCCCCGAACCCGGTTGCCTATGCCGCAGACCCTCCACCCGATTTTTCTCCTATTACTTTTTGCATTAGGTGCCCTTCTTCTGAACCATCCCACATTTGAGAGCCTGATTCATAGTATTGTTCCTCTTCTTACCTGCAAGATATTTGTTTCTGCATCTGCAACCCGGTTTCCCATGCTCTGGACCCGGCTCCCTGTGCCCGAGATATTCCTTCCTTCCTGCCAACCAGTCCTGCATTCCTTAGTCCAGACATCAGAGAACCTTTTCGAGTGGTTTTGCTCAGTTTTTAGTACCTGGTTTCTCTATTCTTTCCTTTATACTTTAGTTCCCGCGATCCGGATCCGGACCTACCCACCTTCAACCTGAGTTCCCCTAGTACAGATCCTCCTGAAGACAGTCGGTTTATTTTGTCCCCCCCAGGATCCCACCTTCAAGATATTTCAGAAGCCTTGTAAGTGGCTATTTTTGCATTTTTGCATCCGAAGACACCTTCCTAAACTTCAGACCATTGTTCCCGTGATCCGGACCCGGTTTCCCACGCATCGGACCCGCTTTCATCCCCCCACATTTTTCCTTTTCATAGTCAAAGTTTTAGTTCTAAGTATTGCCAAGTTCTTTCTATGTCTATCCCACCATTGCACCCTCCTTTCCATCAGTCAGACACCCAGTTTGACACCACAAGTTGTTTTCCCCACAATTCCAACCTGGTCAACCCAACATCCGACTCCTTTTCCCATGCTCTGGACATTTATTTTCCTGCTTGGTAATACTGTTTCTGAGTCAATACATTGGTTTCCTATCATTCAGGATATAGTTGAAGGTGTAGAGGATGAAAGACCACATGAGGAAAATCTCCCCAGACCAGGACCCTCAAAAACCAGACACTGTAGACCTGCTGAAGAAGTCTGGGTACCATTGGTAGGGAGAGAAGTTGATGAGCCAGATGATGAAGACACCTTTCCTGATCACACCAATACCTAACTCCTCAATTTCAAAATTATAGAAAACAATACCGTTCATTATGATAGGTTTCTTCTCCTCTGTTTTACCCCAGGTTTTGACTGGAGACCTCTGTTTCACCCCAGTTCTCATCTGGAGACATACTTACACACTGTCACTCAGAAAAGACAGTCAAAGTACAATAGCAGTCCCTTTCAACAGAAAAACCAAAGCTGAGTAGATAGTTCACAAACCTGACCATTTTACCGCTTTCCTGCACCCTGGACTACCTTACTGGATACTGGACCCGCTTTTCCCCATGCTCTGGATTGCCATTTTGCACATCAGAAAGACAGTACCTTTATATTAGATACATATATTTTCACTTTCATTCACATGCCGAGGTACCATGCCTTTGATTTTATGTCCTGTGGACATTCAGTGAGCCCTTCTTACAGTCCTCTTTCTTTCCCTTTGCTTTCTTTGCAATCCCCTTGGGTTGAGATTTACACTCGCACCCCTATTTCTTGCTTAGGACTACATTCTGAGTCCTTTTGCTGTTTTACAGTGGTTCACAGTAATGAGGAGCAAGAAGGTATTATGGCTACCCTTGCACCTGTATCGTGGAATGGGAACACCAATGTATTCCAATGATGGTACAAAGTAGAAGGTGAATGGTAATAAATGGTAAGACTAGACTGGGATTTGCATGTGCATCTATGTGGGTTTATATATGTAAAGGGATTCAGGGCAGGCATGGAATGTAAAGGAATACAATGGAAGGAATTGCTGATGAAGCAAGTGGAGTGGAATCACATAGAATGTGATGGAAACGGACAGTGAGTCATGCTATCATAGTTAGTGATGAAAAGAAATAAACATCCAGGTTGGGACTTATACCCATGCATATGTAAGCGATAAGTCAAGGAAAAAGCATAGTCCAGGATAACTTGTAACATAACCAGAATCAGGTTGATGATGTCACTATAACATCAGGCATAAGCCATGCTGTTTTTCATTTTTCAAATTGGTGGAGTTGAATCTGAGTCAACCCAACACAGCAGTATGGAGCATATAAAGCTCTGGATTTATGTATGACATCATGGCTTAGTCACATATACTTTATCTAAAATTTCATTTGGTTGATTCTTTGAATAATATAATATAATTCCACTTTTATTAGATATAACTCATTTGTAAGTCACACTTAATGCTTGACCTGTTTCCTTCAGTAACATGAATAGTGTACTACATAGTTAACAGAGCACAAGACCTAGTGTTTGATTCACAGAATCTCAACAACCTACAGAATGGAAACCCCTCACTTCCATCTGTTCCATAGGCAGATCTGAGCATTTATGGCCTTAGCAAATCTGACCTTCCACCTCCCCTCATGTAAACATTGAAAAGATAAAAGATGAGCACTGGAAATAAATACAAGAACATAACACTAACAGGGAAATTGAGTAGGTTACAAAAGTCCTGACAATGGTAAAACAAAATGTCTCAGTCAAAATACAAGCCTACTGACAACTCTGCCAAAATCCGGTTGGCCAAATTGATGCCAAGGAGTATCTGACCAGCAGATTGAGCTGCAGAAGGCATATCAGTAGTCTTTATCTCTGGTTAGGTGGGGCTGAAGGATGGTGCCCATATCAATCTACAACTAGACTCAGACACCAATATCATCCTGCTAAGCAAAGAATTTTATCATTCATTGAAAAAAACCTCTAAACTATATCAAGCATCTAAAATGAACTTATGGACAAGGATGTGAGCCTAGCAAGATATGTCAAGCTTTCCATCTTCATAATCAGCATTCAAGGCAACAATGCAGAGATGACTGCAGAACCCAACATAATACTGAATATGACAGTACCCCTCTGCTGGAAAAAGACCATCATCAAGCCTACAAACTCACAGTCTTGAGACACCTTGAAAAGAGAACTATGGTCCAAATTGGTGAAATTTTACATGTCATGTAAGCAACAGAAATCATAAGCTCCCTGAATCACCACCCTTTATGAGCTAATGCAGGCCATATTGCATCATTCAGTAGAGCTAAGTTACATTTAATAAAAAATGGAAAAGAAGGAAGGAAAAAAAAAGAGATAAGAAGCAGAATGAAAGACTGTACATGCTGCAGAAGACATTTACATCTTGCCAAAATACAATACCAATATGAGGGCAATAGAATATCTCAAAAAATGTAAGAAATGGATGATAGAGAAGTTGCAGCTTCCCACCATGGAAGACAGATTCTTTGCTATCCTAAATGTATCATTCTCTCATGATTCTCTATATATTCCAGCAGACAACACATTCAGTCAAGCCTGTATGATACACAAATGCAAAACCATGTATCTTCATATATCCTATGAACACCTCTTCATTTCATTCCATGTACCTTAAAACTATGTACATCATCTACAGGGCTTATGCTCCTTCCAATCTTCTTAGTATCTTATCATATGTTACCTTCATTCTTTCTTCTAATCTTCAGTGCAATCCTGTAGTATATAAACCTGAGATCCTCTGCTTGTACACTCTAGTATTAATACTGATAAATTCCTATCCTTTCAACTTTGTTTGATTTCAATAAAGTTTTCCACTCCTTATCTCTCTCTCATTACCATGATCCTTCCACTTCAAAATGAAAACCTAGACATAAAGAAAGGGCATGACACATATGTCCTGTGCCAAGTCTATACTCCCATATTCCCTTACTCTTATCTCTATGACTTTGTCACCTTTTCATGTCACTCCACCCTATCATTATTGGACCTTCACTCCATCCTCATTCCTTTTGTCCCAAAGCTGACCATTATTATGCCTCAAACCTCCATTTGATTTGATTGCAGAGGACCCTGAACTTGGTATGCATTTGACATCAACATGAGTATTTAACAGGAGGGTACAAGGGTACTCCTGTTGTGCAGGGCAGAGAAGAGAGAGGTGAGTTGATGATTGTTATATCCCATGTAATCGACACAACTCCAACCTCTAGACTAACTCTGTCCCTCCAGTGACCTCTCACCAACTCCATTCCTCCGTTCCTCTGGACTTATCTTAGATTCCCTTACGTATGTTTCTTGTTCCATATATAGTTTAGTCTCACCCCTCTGTTCCCTCTGATGCTGTGTAGCACAGCTCCAGCACTCAGATATCCAACCTCTGTATTATACATCTACATAGCCTCCAACTTTCTTCTGACTATATATACTCTGATTCTGTATGTAGATACTTTAGCCTGAATATCACCTTAGACACTCTCTTCCAACCTTTTCCAGTTCTCTCTGATGTGTCTCCAACCAAGAAGGCCATGACAGTGCATGGGCATGACACACAAGTCCTGCACCAAGCCTTCATCCCTCTGGGCATAATCCTCCAGACCTCCAGCTGTCTCTGGCCATTCCTCCCCTTTGACCTTCAATCTCTGACCAGAGTTTGAGAAGAGGAGATCTGGTCTTAACAGTATATTCAAGCTTCCTCCTGTACTGTCACTACTCTCTGACCATGACCCTCTCATGCCCACATCGAGATTTCCATCTCAAGGTCTTTTCTAGGCTCTGAACCAGAACACCTTTGTCCCTTGAGGTGCCTCTGTTACAACTCTGGTTCCTTCAGAGGTGTTCTGCCAAAGATTGACTTGTGGACAAATTGAATTTCCCCTTGGGAGCTGTGTTACTCCCTGATCCCATCTGAACTCCATCTCAACACATCCACTCATTACCTATGACTGGTATCATCACCCTCAGTCTCACTCCACCTCCATTTGGAGATATGCCAATCTCCTTATGACTCTGACCCCATCTTCTGCCCTCTGAGCCCTCTGATTGTCACCACCCCATTTCATGACTCCTGTGCCTTGATGGCATTTTTGCCCCAGTGATGTCTCCCCAAACTCCTGTCCTCTGCAATCTGATGTCCACCTCCTAAACTCCGCTTTTGTCTCAGAGATACCACCTCTGATGCTGCACGCATACCCCTGTTGGATTCCAGATATGGCTTGCTCAAGCACTGCCAGCTCACCCACTAATGATCTGTTGATCATAGGGTTCTGTAGTGGCACCTTCACATGACAACTATAAACAGAATGCCGACCCCTCCAACATCACCCTGGTCTCTGGTTTCAAGCTCTGAGCTCACTCAGGCCTAACCAGCCATCCCTCCGGATGACCACCCTCTCTGATTCCCTTGAGATCACTCAGACTTTGCATCTGACCCTCTGGCTTGTACTTGCTTTGTGCATTAGTCACACCCCTCCCCACTTCCTTACCTTCGATATCATGTCCGATCCACTCCACATGCCTCTGGTGTTCTGGTTGCACTGCATGCCCCTGGAGCATTCTCCACTTCGTCCTCAGACCTGCAGTCCACCCTCTGCCTGTGTGTGCCCAGTGCAGCACTCACACCCTCTTTTTCCATCCCTCTCCTTGGCCTTTTAGTTGCTGTGCGTCAGAAGTCACGTTTTCTCCTTCTGTTCATTTGCAGGGCTATCAACTCAGATTCCATGTCCACTCCATACCTCCTCATCTCCACTCTCCACTCCAAACCTTTCCAACTTCCCTGACCCACCTCCTGATACTGCCAACACTTGTCCACTCTGGATCCTAACCCAATCAGCTGGAGCACCTTGGAAAACAGCTCTCCAGACTTGACAGCATCTCCCACCTTGCCTGGAGTTGCTCTGTGTGCTCCATGTGCTTCCGCCCTCTCTGCTCCTCCACCTCTTCATTCCCTTCTGACCTCATTGATCACCACCTGACAGCCCTGACCTCCACCTGCTCCAGATCCTAATCCAATTGGCAGGAGTACCTATGCAGCATGGTTTGCTCAGAAAGCATTAATCCCCCATCCTCCATCCTTTCCCATTCCTGCCCTCTGAGAGCTGCTTGATGCACTGTGTGGCTTCCCAACTCCCTCCATTACCCTCTGTCTTTTCCTCCGTCCCCTCCTCCCGGAGTTGCTTCTTGTGCTCTGTGACACTCTGCCTCCTCTGATCTCCGCTGGGTCCTTAGCCGGATGTCAGCACAATTACCCTTCTTCCTCATCCCCTCCTTCTCTTTGGCCTCTATAGTTCCTGAGGTTGAATCATTCCCTTAGGGCTTGGCCTTAGAATCACCCTCTGACACCTCCAGTACCTCCATACTCTGGCAATTTCCCTTCATTTCTGTCTCCTTTCAATGCTGGGACATCAACTCCAAGAGGGGGGTAGGAACTGCTCCCATGCTTCCCCACTCACTTCTCTCACCCCTTCTCACTCTGCCTTCAGCACTCCATTCTCTCCCATCTGACTCCAGCACCCTTTAACTCACTCTGGCCTTATCAGGCCATCCCCAACATTTCTCTTGTCATCCTCCCATTCTGGTCAAGTTATGTGCACATTTGACAATGACTAGACTATTTACAGGATTGGCAATGGATCGACCACTCAGACTCATCCCTGTCCTCTGCTTCTCCATCCTCTGCTCCCTTCACCCACTCTGCTGCCTCCTTTCACAGTGCCATGCCCTCCTCAGCCAACTCAGTCAACTCCCCTGCAACCTCTGTCAGTCGCCCTCCGCCCAATGGCCTATGCACTCACCTGCCTCTGTGCCTCTTCAGCCACCCTCCTCACAACTTCCTCCACTGCCCTTCAAGCCTCTGCCTCTGCTCTCCAGCACGCCTCCTCCTCTGCCCTTTGGCACTCCTCCTCCTTCCTCACCATTGTCTGTCTCCTCCATTCCACAGCCTTTACCTCCCAGAAGGCATCATTGTCATCCTCACACTCTGCGAGATCCGCATCTGACCAAGATTTAATGTTGTCAATTCTGGACATGGTAGTGGTATGAGATCAAGCCACATTCCAACTCTGCTGTGGACTTTATATCCTCTTTTAAACTCTGAAGCTGACCAACTCTGTTTTGTCCTAATGGTCTTCAGGAGTTGCTCCACTCATTTCAAATTGATGGAGTTGAGTCTAGATCAACCTAACACAGCAGTTGTGGAGCTAGGAAAGCTCCAGACCAATGACATCATAGGTGAGTTATAAAGACTACATCTAGATCATCATGTGGTCAATCCTGAAGTGTAATTAAGATTACACTTTAATTCAGTTTGACCAATGCATCAGTCAAGCCTAACACTTGACCTATATCTTTAGTAACATGCATAGTGTATTACCACTGTGGTCTGCCTATATTAACAGAGCACCAGACCTAGTGTTTGATTTACAGAATCTCAACAGAAATAAATCTCATTATTAATTACATCACAGTGTCTATTGCCTTTAAATACAATCAGGAATCTGTATGTACTTGTGTGTCATGTAGCTAGAAAAATGTTGATAATGTCAAAATGACATCAGAGGATCTGTCATGCTGCTTCACCTATTTCAAATAGGTGAAGTTGAGTCTGGGTTGACCCAACACAGCAATTGTGGAGCTGAGAGTGCTTCAAACTGATGACATCATAGCTGAGTCATGAAAACCACAGCTATATCATCATGTGGTTCATCCTGAAGTGTAATTAAGATTACACTTTAATTAGGTTTGATAGTGAGTCAAGCTTTTTTATACTTGACCTGTTTCTTTCATAACATGAGTAAGGTATTACCACTACAGTTTGCCTGTATTAACAGAGCACAAGACCTAGTGTTTTATTCACAGAATCTCAACAGTATTATGCACTTGATTCTAGAAGCTCATAAGTTCTTTTTGCTTCATAATAAGTTCAGCCAGAAATTCCACTCAGTTTGTTTGAGGGCCTTCATTCAGTTCTTCAATTGATAGAGTAGAACAATGGAAGTGTGATAACTCAGTTTGTGGTTCTCATCTCCTCATTTTGCCTCATTCACACCTGATATATGTGCCTTTTAACTTTTCGTCTTGCAAGGAGTATGGTTTTATGCCATTAAGAAGACAACTAATAAAGTGAAGAATGAGCAGCAAAATAGAGTGCTGCTAGGTTTGAGCAAAGGTAGGCATGTTGCATATACAGTGGGGCAAAAAACATTCCAGATGTATTTGTATATTTAGCACTAAATGCAATATTTCTCTCTAACAATTAATTCTAGCCACATGACCTAAGTGTATGAAACATAGTTGTGTTCAATTGGTACAGAAATAAAGCAATTTGATTAATAATTGATTAAGTGGCAGTCATTTCAAAACCATGATGCATCTGGACAGTTTTTGACTTTGTGTTTTGATTATATATATTGGACTGTAGCATGCTGTAACATTATTACATATGGGTAAATGTTCTATTATGTCAATTTTATGTGATTGAGTTGCTGATACTATATATAAACCCTATCACTTCATGTTTATTTTTCCATCCTCACCATGAAATCTATATCTTTCTCTCAGAGAAACAGTATCATTTCCCTCTCCTCTGTTGGTCTCTCTTCTAGAAAAATTGCTTTCCAAACTAGTCTAGAAAAGTCTACAGTATGTCAGATGCTTCAAAAACTCTGTGTGGCTGTTCTTTCAAGCTTACTTCTACCAACAAGAGAGCAGTTGTTCAATAAATTGTTACTGGAAAGGTCAAAAATGCTGTTCAGGCCACTTAATTCATCAATTCTATCATTGATGCTTCTTTCTGCTCTCAAACAATAATAAATACCCTCACAGAAGCTTCATTGAAGGTTGTGTTGAAGAAAAAGAAACATCTTCTCTCTCAGAATCACAAAAAGAAAAGACTAGCCTTTGCTTACAAGTACCAGCATTGGACTGTTGAGAACTGTAAAAGGATTATATGGTCAGATGAAACCAAATTTAATAGGATTGGTTCACATGATGGGTAGCTCAGCACTCTCACTACTTTGGTTAAATTTAGCTTTTCATTGATTTTGCTAATTTTGCTAAATTACCACATGCTTTCCTTTTCGGATGACCATCATTCCCACAGACCACAAAGTCGTGCACCTTCTGGGCTGTAAGAGCTCATGCTTACCTCCCAGCATAAGTTCCATGCATGAGTAAGTGAGGTGGCAGGACCTCTTGCTTCTTGCCACCTCTCTCCTTACCTGTGACTTTCAGTGTCACATCACCCTTTGCCAAGTCTTTTCATTCTTCCACTCATTTCTGACTCATCCAAATGCAAGATCCCAATCTTGTGATTCCATCTGATTTCACCTCCAACAAGTTCAAGCATGAGAAAGAACCCCTTGTAGAAGCCAGGCTCTCTTTCCAGCAAGTGGCTTACACTCTCCTCTCTCTCTGAACAATCTGCATCAACTGTGATAAAGAGACCTGGGCCCAGTGGCATCATGATGCCAAACTCACAGCCAAGGAGGCCAGGCAAGAAGCAGCTCAGCAACAATGAGAAGAAGAAAAAGAGGTTGCCCTCATCCTCAGAGAGGAGCAAAAGAAGAACAAATCCAAGTTCATGGTCATTCCAACTGCCTGTTTTCTCTACCCCTCTTATTCTACCTTCCCTAGTTGCCATTTGCAAACTCAAGAACCTTCAATTCTGTGACCTCTGGTACTTTACAAATGATGGAATTCATAAGGCCAAGCACACCATGGCATATGCTGCAGATGACAATTCACTCTTCATTGTCCCATTGCTGGATGGCTCCCACTCTTTTGTTCCTTCCATCTATGCTCATGACAAATCTAATGTAATCCAGAATGAAAACCTGACCTTTGAGCAGTTTGGCCAAGCCACAGTACGCATGCTAGATGCCATGAAAAGTTCCAGATGGCATAACTCACATATAAAAATGCATCACAACTTCTGGTGAGCCATCAAACTCTGCCTGTGGTGTAACAGCCCTCTGGACACTTACCCCCATGCTCTTATAGTCTACAGCGCTGAAACTGGCATGCCACTATTGATGGACCTGAAGCATTCAACCTAGCACTTCTGAATCAACAAGTCCTAAATGATACACATGAATGCCTCTCCTATGAAATCATGCAAGCCATGCATATTTCTACCATAATTTCACCAGCTCTCACTAAAACTCTTTTCTTTGACTATGGACTCTTCATCCTATTCTATACCACACATCACTACATCACCTCACATGTGTCTTCCCCCCCTGCATCACTGGACCCCTCCTGTCCATACCTGTCACCCTCATCACATCACTGTTCTCTCTCACATGTGTCTGTTTGCACAGGCCACCAACCAGTGCCACCTTACTGCAACCCAAACAATGCATACCCAACCAATGCATTCCCAAGCTGGCACACAATTCTTTAGTGGCTGGAAGCGCCCCCTTTCTCCTTTGGCCCCTGAAACTGCCACAGATAGCAAACAAATCCACTCCTTTTGCTCACCTGACCAACAAGAAGCCACATCGGACCTTATCATGGCCATCATTTACTCCAAATGCACCATCTGCCTTGGCAAACATAGGCATAATGTTGTAAAATGCACTGCTACCCACACATGGGATGGCAAACACAATGCCTTTGCTGAATGCATCAGCATCAACATCTTCTCTCAAGCAAACAAACAACAACTCTGCACCTGCTGGCAACATGAGTGAGGCTGTGTTGACACCCACCACACCCTACACATCTGTTCAGGATGCAGTTCCAAAATGCATGGAGCCCAGAGATGCCTCACACACAGGATCTGCTTTCCAGCGACCCCATACAAACCTGATGCTTGGAATCAAGCACTCCACTTAGCCAACATTTTCTTTTGTTTCATTAATGTTCCCATGGGTTTTCATAATTGCTTTTTAGTAGACTTTCCTTCCATAACAACTACCCAATTCCCATCTAATAAAGCATCTGTTTCCATATATGATAACAAATTTCATAAGATCATACAGAAAGAACTTGACAAAGGATGCTACATAGGCCCTTTCTCTCACTCACTACACCTCTTCCTCATTGGACCTCACCAATCTTCTCCTATATCCATCATCTCCGAATCAGGGTGCCCAGGTAAATTCCATGTCGTCCAATACTTTTCATTTCCACTTAACACTTCATTTCACTTTCCAAATCCATCCATTAATTCATATATCATCCCTGATGCTTTCCCAGTGACTTGGGGCAAATTCTCCATAATATACCAGCTAATTGCACAACTACCACCAGGCTCAGAAGCAGCAACACACAATGTAGCTGAAGCATATCACACCATATCCCTTCATCCATCACAATGGCCTACAGCTGTTGTGCACACAGATAACAATACCTTTTATATAGACATGTTGAAAGACAGATAAAACAGGTGAGAAGCCAACCACCAGACTAGTCTGAGGCAGACAATGAGTAAAGAAGGGTACGAGTGGTACTCATCTCTAAAGGATTCCTAAAGGTTTTGAGGTGAGAATGGGGCAGGATCAGGCATTCTCTGTGAGTTTGAGAGGAATCTGGTGTGTATCCAGTAGGGATCCAGTATGTATCTGGTAGTGAGAGTTCACCAGATCGAAAGTACTCAGTTGAGGATGAGGACTGAGCACAAGGAGGATGAGAGACGAGGGAAAACACCCCAGAGAAGTTCAGACAGGATCTGATGAGTCAAAGAAGCTGTTTACAATTTTAGAGGGTACAAATTTTATAGTCAGGGCATTTCCCTTGACTTTTGACTGACAGCTAACCTAGCCATGACATAAAGGTCCATAATTAAAGATAGTGTCCATTGTCCCTTTATCAGTGGGGACAGATCACTGACAATAAAAAAGGAGATATGACCACTGCCACACCACATCCAGTTATACGAATGGGGGGAGAATGGTAAGTACTTCAAAGAAAAGAAAGGAAACTGGAACCAGGTGGTACTGGATACGTATGATAAAGGGTGGACGACATGGATGGTACATGGCTTGAATGCATGCTTGAGACTGTAGATGACCTAGGAAAAGTCAACCAGACATAGATAGACTGGATATGAACCTAAGAAGTTACACCTCCTTACATCCAAGGGAGACTTTGCAACTGACTGTTCCCAGTCAGTCATGTGACCATGGAGAGTGGAGTCTGAACAATAGATGAGTCATGTCAGGCTCAGATGTGACTTGCCACAACACTCTCTTCTTTATTCACCATGCAACAGCAACAGCAACAACAAACATGTCGACCACCCTGACCATTGCCAACATCCTTACACTTGGGCAAGTTGAGCAGGCAGATAGACTGAAGGCAGCAGCAATCAAGGCACTGCAATCCGCTCATGAACAGATCCATGACATTGAGAAGATGGTGCTGGACAACAAGGAGGAGCTGCAGGAGGAGCAGGATATATGGGTGGAAGAGTGGGATGGCATCCTGGTGAGTAACACAACTTGCATTGCATCTTTCATGTGCTAACATCTCTTACAGAAACAGCTCAAGTTGTGCCTGCAGGAGGCACAGAAACACAGGGCTGAGGTCCTCATCGGCAACACAACCACTGCCACCATGGAAGAGGTGGGGCTGTCAGTGGAGCAGTGAAAGGCAGAGGTGGCAGACTAGTGGCAGATGGAAGAAGAGTGGGTAATGGCAGCGAAGAACAAGAAGCAGTGGCAGTGGAGGCAGCAGTGGTGGAAGTGAAAGTGGTGGCCACAAAGGAGAAGCAGTTGGCGGAGGTAGTGGCAGTGTTGGGAGCCCCAGTGGTTGTGGCAGAGGTACCATGACTCAAGGTGAGTAGTGCACCTGTTGAGATGAAAGAGTCACTGACTCTCCTGTAGCACAAACAGTGACCCAGGGCTGAGAACAAGGATGAGAGCAACAAGGCAGCCAGCCCATCAAAGAAGGTGCATGAGCTGTAAAAGGTTCAGCAAGTAACACTGTCCACCATGTGCGTGTGGATGAAGGCAGTCTGCACTGGACCAGAAGGGTGAACATGTAACATCTGCAAAAAGCAGAAGGTGAAGTGTGAGAAGTTGCAGGGGTGGCAGCCGAAAAAGGAGGAGGAAGTGCCCAAGGCAAAGGGCAAAGGGAAGGCACCTGGCAAGTGCTAAGTCCCTTGAGCTGCGTCATGAACTAACCCATCTGGTAGCACGTCCTAAGTGATAGAAGACATGCCCAGATCCTGTCCCAGTTGTGGGCGATGTTGATGACGATAACGAGGAAGAGAAAGTGTGGCCAGATCCCCCCTCACTGGGGCCTGGAAAGTGGCTGGTGATCAAGCTGGGTCACACCAGCACCAAGAAGCACCTCTCCTATAAGGTGAAACATCTGGAGGCATGAATGAAAGATGTGGAAGCAGTGGTGGTGGAGCTGGCAGCTGAGATAGGCGGCCAGCTGAAGAATCTGGGGCAGATCCAGAGGGACATTGATAGGTTGGGCCCCCACTAGTGTAGATTTACTCTTCTTCCTGTCCCGTTGTGTCCATGTCCATGTCTGTCTGTGTGATCTGACCAGTCTCTAAGTAAAAGAAACCACATAGTAAGTAAAGGAAAACAAAGAGGTCTGAGACTGGAGTGACAACACTGGATTGCAAGCATCCACTTGACTTGCCTTCATCAGTCACTTCTGCATCTATACCTTTCCAGATGGAACTGGATGCCTAGTATCTGGTATTGGATCAATGCTGGATCAGTAGAAAAAGAAAATGAGTGCTTTTTGAATGTCTGCATTGAAAGAAGAGAAACATAAGTAAGTAGAGTTTGAGAGATGAGGGAGACTTTGCATAAAAGAGGAGACAGTGTTCAGAATCTATTGTAGGAGTCCATTTTTTTTGTTGTTTTAATGTTTTTTGTTTTTCTGTTGGCTTTTTGTTTATTTAGTATCATAAGAGAAAGTAAGACATGTCTGAGAGATAGCACCAGATGAAGAACTGGGATGGAATAGAGATAGAGAAATGGGTATTGTATTTTGTCTTGTTTTATTTTTGTTTTTGGGAGAAGCTAGTCTTCATGGACTACTTGTCCATCTTCCTCAACTTCATACTCCCCATCTTCCTCAGCTTCATATTCATCCAAGTCATTATCATCCAATCCGGTCAGATCTGTAACTGGGATGGAGCTCTTTGTCCTTGCAAAGTAAGGCAGCAAGCGAAATGCCACATACCTCAACTTAGAGATGGCACCGTCCAACTCGGCTAGTAAATACGATCCACTGGTGGTCCTGTGAAGTACCACCATTGATTTGAGATACCACAGCTTCATCTTCCGGTTTAACTCTTTTTCGACCTGGGAGTTTTAGATCAAAACAAGATCACCAGGATGGTACTTGACATCATGGATCTGGTTCTTGAATTGCACCTTGAATTGCTTCAATGATGTGAACCAGGACTGCAGGACTCACATCTGCATTGTGTTGATGTCTTCCTGACACTTTTGGAGCTGAGAAGCTCACCAGGCAATCAGGGCGGTTCTGGAAATGAGGTCAGAAGCTGGAGCCAGCACAAGAAATGTAGCCTTGGATAGATTAAAAGGAAAAAGTGGCTCAACACCATGTACCATAAAGTATGGTGAGAGGCCGGTGGATTTGAGAATTGTGACATGCTCTGCTCAGAAAATGGAGTGAGTGATCGAAGGCCAGCAAACCTTCCCTCCCAGGGTACTTTTGACAATGGCCTCCCAGACATCATAGTGATTCTGTTTGCCTGAGAGTTGTATGGAGAGATCCACATATGGCAGATGCCATACTGGCTGGCAATAATATCAAGAACCTGCATGAAAGGGGATCCATTGTCAGTAACTAACTTGGATACAGTGCCCTACTGGCACAGGATGTTTTCAAAAATGAGAGAGGCGATGGCAGATGCATTCTTGAATTGCAGCATCCACCATTCTGGGTATGCACTGGGCACACACGAGGCCTGAACAATGTACCAGTATCCACTGAAATGTGGCATTAACATAGTGTTGATGTGAACCTTGTAGAATAGACCACCAATAACAGGAATGGTTGGAGGAATATGCAGCTTCTGGGTCTGTTGAATTTGGCACTCATGACAAGTCTTCATGTACCACTTGACATCATCCACCAACATGGGCCACCAGAACTGTAGAAGCAACCGGGTTCAGACCATGAAGACACCTTTGTGTCCGAGGCTATCATGAGCCTCCCAGATCAGCCCATAGTGGTGCTGTGGTGGAACTACTAGTTGATGGTGACCATGTGGCTTGCAATGGTACAGAGAGCTGTTGAGAAGGAAAAAGTGGGTGGCCAAGTTGATAAAGGAAGTATAGTCAGAGTCAGACAAGTCTGGGGGATGGATATGAGTGGTGAGAAACTCCCAGATCAGGGTAATGCAAGCCTCTTTGACAAGGGCCTTCAGTGAATGAGGAATCCCTGGATCATCTGGTGAAGCATCTGGAACAAGCATGAACACATAATGATGATCTGGCAGATGGCAGGTCAATGCCAGATGTCTAGAATGGTGAGGAAAGAAATGGGGTGAAGGTAACCGGTCATTGAGAAGGACAACAGAAAATGGATAAGTTCGGTCCAGCCAGTCCTCATAGTCATCATTCTTAGGCAGATCATTCTTGAATGGAGGGGGGCGTGAGAGTCCATCTGCGGCAGTGTGCCACAATGCAGCAACATGGACAAGATGAAACATGAAGATAAGAATACCTGTGATCCACTGGTTGATGGTCGCATTGGGCTGCAAGTCAGGATTGTTAATCATATCTTTGATGTTCTTCATGTCCATCTCAACTGTCAGGTTGGTGACACCAAAAATGAAGATCTGTTCAGCCTGAAGCACACAGAAGAGCCCATAAAGTTAGAGTTTGGCCTGCAAGTACCAGCTCTTGATGTCCATGAGACTTATCAATCCAATGCAATTCAGATACCTTTTGCCATCCTCTCCTTCCTGGGACAGGAAGTATCCAACTGTGATCAATGAAGTATCAACAGCCAAGATTACCTCATGGTGGACTCGTAGTCCAAGCAGCACAAGGCATGAGAGGTGCGGATTGCGTCCTTTAGATGCTGCATTGCAATCTGGTGAGGCTCGCCCCAATTGAACAGAGTGTTCTTCCAGGTCAAGTTGACCAACAGACATGCAATAGAAGTGAAATCACAAATGAAAATGTGGAGTACTCCACACACACCTAAGAATCCACATACCTGTGTTAAGGTCTGGCATTCTGGCCAGTCATGAATCTTTTGGACCTTGTCTTTGTGGGGGATGTGTCTGTCTGCCATACACTTGTGCCCAACGATCATAGCATCTGGTGCTGCTAGAATAAAAATTTTAGTGGACACAGTAGCACCAACATTTTGCAACTGCTGAAGGATGTGGTGAACAACTTGAAGATGCTCCCAAATGAAGCAGTGGATTGTCAGGGATCATCTCATATGATCCATCCAGTTGTTGATACCAGGTGGTGACAGATTTGACCAGCAGGTCATTGATGAAAGGATAAGTAAAATGAGGAATCTCATCCTGCAGGATAATGGCCATATCTGCCTGATATATCTGTATGGTGTTAGTGTAGCCCATCGGAACAGTGGTAAGATGATGGGGACACATAGGACTATTGAGAGTCATAAGGTCCCATGAATCCAGATGAAGCAGACGCTGGTTGTATCCAGTGAACAAATCCATCATCCCATATACTGTGAATCCAGTGAAGGACTCTGTGAAGTGCTCAACAAACAGAGGCATGGAAGAGTCACAGATCATAATGCTGTTCAGAGGCTGGAGGTCATGAATGAGGTGAAGCAACTTCTTGTCCTGTTTCAGGATGCAGAACCAGTGGGACTGATATGTGGTGGTCAACAGCTTGTATACACCAGACGTGATCCAGTCCTTGATTATCTGAATAGCATCAGTCCACATACCCAGGAGAACAGGAATATTTTGTAACATCCAAGGTGTGTGGAGTATGGTAGGGATCTTGACAGCAGGAAAATATCACTCATCCAAGCGACAATGCTTGGTTGGTACTCAAGCAAAAGTGGGTTCATGGTCCTGGATCAACCAACAAATGAGTTTGACCTCTTCTGGCCAAAGCCAGTTTGCCAGATCCAGATCTAGTTTGTCAGCCCATTCCTGAGTGAAATGACATCCAGGAGAGAAATCAGAAGGAATGGTAGGTAACAGTTTAAGACCAGCAAGAGAATGATCCAGGAGGGTATGGGTGATCCAGAACTCCTCATCTGTTGGTGTGATGACTGACTGGATCTTCTTCACAACCAGTTTGTATATGAGAGAATGAGAAATTGTATTGTAGAAGTAGATGGAAGATAATGCAGAAACAATGTCCAGGTTAATGATGGATTGTGTAGCAGATAGGAAGAAGTAATCCAACGCTGGAGGGATAGGTTTCACAGAAAGAGAAGGAAGATACATGAAGTGACAAGTGGAAACATGCAGTACAGATGAATGAATAGACTCTCCCCAGCCATGAGGCGGATCATCAATATATAAAAACCCATTTCCAAAACAGATTGATGGCTGTTACATTGCAACCACTCTCGACAGCACAGGCAATCTTCAGACCATAACCAGGTCATGCAGCATGATAGTCTGTGAACCGTCTGGGAAATCCTCTGTGTTAGCACTCATTAAACAATGGAAGGAACACCCAAGTAACAGGTTGAAATTAGCTTTCACCAAGATCTGAACCTGCACCATGACATCACCAGCACTGAAATCCAAGGAGAGATTTTTGAGAACACCAATGGTAGCGCACACATTGGTATTCACAGAGGACATCTTTATAAGATGGTCTGACCAGATGGGCAACCCTAGTTCTTCCCAAATCCTCTTTGGCATCACAGCAATCTCGGATCCTGAATCAAGAATGCCAAGAAGTGTGCATCAAGACTCTCCTACTTTGGCCTTGATGGCTCATAGCAGGAGGTTATGATGTGCGACAATGAGACCATCATCATTGTGGAGGATCTGGTTGCCATATTTGTGACCAACTGCTGCTGGATCCTTTCTGGATAGCTCATGTATCTGTGCAATGTTAATAGATGGGTTGGTAGTATGCTTCACTGTAGTAAGCTCTTGGAACTGCTTCTGAAACTCAGGTGAGACATCAAACAGCTCCTTTACCAGAACAGGAATGCTCGAGTCTAGCACCCATTCCAGGACCCAATGGAATGCAGTGTCATCCTCTAAAGGGAAAGAATACTTATACTGAGTGTTAGGGAACATCTGGCTCCAGTATGGGGATGGATTGATAGTTCCAGTGCCTGCACCAGATGCCTGAGAGACTGGGACTGGATGCGTGATACAAGGAGTAGGAGGATGATCCTGTTGCTTTGACAGACCAGTTGACATAGGTGCAGTGGATGGTGATGATGACTGCTGAAGTTCAGGAGAGAGAAACTCCTCAGATACTGTAGCTGCATGGAGGTCAGGTCGCTTGTGTGGTATAAGGAGCCATAGCTCCTTAGGTTCATATCTGGTCTATCTATGTCCAGTTGACTTTTTCTAGGTTGTCTACAGTCTCTATTAGCATGCATTCAAGCCGCATACCATCCATGTCCCATCCGTCATTGATCTGGTTCTGGTCCACTCTCTATTGTATGTATCCAGTCCATCTGGGTCTGGTTTTCTCTCTTTTTCTTGAAGTACTTACCATTCTTCACCCATTCAAATAACCAGATGTGGTGTGGCAGTGGTCATATTTCCTTTTTTTATTGTTGGTGATCTATCCCCGCTGATAACAGGACAATGGACACTATCTTTAATTATGGACACTTTATGTCATGGCTAGGTTAGCTGTCAGTCAAAAGTCAAGGGAAATGCCCTGACTATAAAATTTGTACCCTCCAAAATTGTGAATACCTTTTTTGACTCATCAGATCCCATCTGAACTTCTGTGGAATGTTTCCTCATCATCATTCCCCTCGTCCTCATTGTCCTCCTCACGCTTGGTCCTTGACCCTGACCAGGTACTTTCGATCCAGTGAACTCTCACTACCAGATACACACCAGATCCCTCTCAAACTCACTGGGAATGCCTGATCCTGTCCCCTTGTCACCTTTCAACCTTTAGGAATCCCTTAGGGATGAGTACCATTCACACCCTTCTTTACTTATTGTCTACCTTGGACTAGTCCGGTGGTTGGCACCACACCCATATTATCTGTCTTTCAACTGGAGCCCACCATGAGGGATTCTAGGTTGTCGAGAAGGACACTCAGGCCTACTCCCCAGCATTTAGAACTTGAGGGTATCCTTTCTGATTTTCATTGTCTTGATCTATCTTGCAATTCAAATTTCCTGATTCTGGTAATGCCAGATAGGGCTTGTCATTGACAACTCAGCACCCCTGCATCATCTCCTTTTGTTCCTGGAGCATTTATTCATTCTACCCTGGCTCATAATGCTGCTTCATCCCCTAACCACTTATTGATTTTGCCTCTGCTTTCACCCTTGATCTTAGTCTTGGCATCAACTTCATCTCCTTCATCTCACCCTTCATCCCCATCCTTGTCTCTTGATTTTCTATTTGACCCTACTCATTAGCCATACGAAGCTGGAAGCTCATCTGGTTCCTCATCCAAGCCTTCTTCATCTGGCTCATCACCTAGTCTTCCATATATCTCTCTCTGTCGCAACAATTTTTCTCATCTCCCAATAGTGCATTCCATTATTAACTGCCCTCAGAACCTCAACCTCCTGCCAAATCTGATACCAATGGCCAGTCAAGCTCAACCCTTCCACATGCCTCTCCAAGGTACCCCTAATGCTCTCAAGTTTGATGGTAAGATGCTGTCTCAACTCCCCAGGTATCTAGAGGATATCAACCAGATTGATGATCAAGCGGCTCTTGATGATGCCAGTAAAATAAAGGCTGTGATCTGGTATGCAGATATAGATGAAGCCAAGGTTTTGGAAACTGTCCCAGAGATGACCACCAACCCAACGGATTGGGTTGCATTCATAACAGCTGTCAAAAAGTTGTATCCCAGATGTGAGGGTATCAACTGCTTCTGTTGTGCTGATATCCAGTACCTAGCAGAGGATTGCCAAAAGAAACAGATGTGTAACCAGGATGACCTGGGAGAGTATACCAGGAAGTTTCATAAGGGTGCAGTGGCATTGATTGCTAACAATAAGCTCTCAGAAGTGGAGCAAAACATGATCTTCCATGCAGGATTCCCAAGACTATTACAGGATCATATTTGGACCCAGTTGGCTATAGTCAAACCGGATTACCATCCAGAGGATCCTTATCCAATGGAAGACGTGGTTGCAGCAGCCAAATTCTTGCTGTCTGAATCTGCACTTTGTTCTACCCTGAATATGTCCGATATGCTATCCCATTTCCAATCATCACAACAGCCTGGGTATACTTCATCCCTGTCCTTCCCTCAAGGTTATAATCTGCCTCCAGCTATGAAAGTGGAGTTGAATGCAGCTATGCATACTAAACTGCTGTTTAATTTCTGCACTGAGCCTGGGCATTTTACCTGGACCTGTGCTGTTTGTTTGGAGTATTTTTAGACTGGGAAAATGATCCAAGGTCCAGATGGCAGGCTCTACTTGCTGGATGGGTCAGAGATTCCATGAGTACCAGGCAGAAGATGTCTCAAGGATGTGGTAGACCATGTGATGAAGAGTTCACAGTCTACCCAGGCTTCACCTTCTGGAGCAGCTAGTGCACACATCACAACCGGTATCCTGTCTGCTACTTACCTGGATATTCCTGCCATCTTATATATTGATTCATCCACCTACATCCTGGCAGAGGATCCAGAGCAAGGATCTGCTCCCATCTCAGTGGATATGGATTTTCAACCCTATCTAGCACATGCTTGGGCTTTGTTCCAAACTAATAAAGCATCTAAGAATAAGGTAAAGAAAGTCTGCTTTGAAGGCATTCAAGTTCCACTGCACAAGTGACCTGACCCTTGTTCAGCTACAGTATCTGAGGAGCTCCTCTCTCCTGAACTTCAGCAGTTGTCATCATCATCCACTCCATCTACATTTATCAGTCTGTCAATGCAATCAGATTGTCCTCCTACTCCTCATATTACACATCCCGTCCTGGTCCCTCAGGTGTCCAGTGCAGGCATGAGAACTATCAATCCATCCCCATACAGGAGTCAGATGTTCCCTAACACTCAGTATAAGTATTCTTTTCCTTTAGAGGATGATGCTGCACCCTGTCGGATCCTGGAATGGGTGCTAGACTCGAGCATTCCTATTCCAGTAAAGGAGCTGTTCGCTGTTTCACCTGAGTTTCAGAAGCAGTTCTGAGATCTTACTATGGTGAAGTGTACTACCATCCTGTCTATTAACATTGCACAGGTATATGAGCTATCTGGGAAAGATCTGGCCGCAGTTATGTCAAATACTATAGTGTGGGCAAAGATACCCAGTACTACTAACTATCAGTATAACTATAGGTAAGCAAATGAAGGAATCTCACCTCAGCCAGATGCCCAAGAGAGCAATCATAACTGAGGTGAGTTCAAAGGGAACATAGGAGTTAAATAGTAAAATGATATGTGCACATCTAACTCTGGAGAACTCTGGTCTGGAGTTAAGCAAGAGTAAGCAAAGTATATTTGGAATAGCTTGAGATGAGAAAGGAATGGTCTTAAGAAAAAGAATAAGTCGTACAACTTTTGGAGGTTGTATGATGTAGAAAAAGGCACAATAAAGCAAGGCACTTACTTATCCCAAAATGGATAAATGCAACTCTGGAGCAAATAGAGTGGAGAATGCATGAAAGGAGGGCGGAGTACTCTTGGAGTTGTACTGGAGTTATACCAGAGTTATACTTTGATGCTCCCACTCACATGCATATGAAGTCCCATGGCTCAAATGAATTTCCAGTGTTTCTCCTGAGTGAGTGGTTTTGTCAGGATGTCTGTGACCATATCTCCAGTGGGGACATATCGAACCACCACTTCTTCTTTTCTGACTAGGTCATCTTGGATAAAGTGATACTTATGTTGGATGTGTTTGGTCCGGGCTTGGAACTGCAGATCTCTGGAAAGAATGATGGCAGCTTGGTTATCATAGTGGAGAGTTGTAGGTTGGAGTTGTGGATGTCTGATCTCCTCAAAAAAGGTGCAGAGCCAGGCAAGGTGTTGTCCAGTGTTGCTAAGTCCAATGTACTCCAATTCTGTAGTGAACAATGCAACCATGCTTTGTTGTTTGCTAGACCAGGAAATAGCCCCCCAGTTGCTAATGAAGAGGTATCCAGAAATGGAGCGAGAATTGTCTGGGTTTTGTGACCATCCTGCATCAGAGTATCTGTGGAAATCTAAGTCCATAGAGACTTCATTTCCATTGTAACAGAGTTCCTTGTCCAGTGTTCCCCGGATGTAATGGAGGACATGTTTTGCCACCTCCCAGTGACATATCTTTGGCACCGTGCTGAAGCAACTGAGTGTCCCCACTGCATATGCTAGGTCTAGATGAATTCTGAGCATGAGATACATCAGGGATCCTATGATGGTTAGGTATGAAACCATTTTTCCTCCAATGGTCATCTCCATGATTACGGAGTTATCCTCCAAGTTGTTAATGGAGAGGGATAGATTGTGAGCCATCGGAGTTGAGACAGGCTTGGAGTTTACCATGCTGGAGCATTGTAGGACTGTTTGAACATACTGGGATTGAGATAGTGCAATAGTTCGGAGTTTTCAGTTTCATCTGATCTCTAGTCCTAGGATGAACTTTGCTTCTCCAAGGTCATGCATTTTGAATGTGGAGGAGAGCTTTTGTTTGATAGAGTTCATGAAAGCCCAAGTACTGGCCACTAGAAGGAGGTCATCAATGTATACAACCAGAAAACATAGCTGTCCATCCTTTTGGAGGACATATAGGCATGTTTTGGTGTCCAGGCAAGTGAATCCAACTTTTTGTCCAATGTCTTGTTCCACATCCGTCCGGCCTGTTTTAGTCCATACAGGGACCTCCGGAGTTTCCAGCAGTACCCTGATTGAATTGGGACTCCTTCTGGAGGTAGGAGATAAAGCTCCTCATCCAGTTCTCCATTTAGATATGCAGTAGATATGTCCATTTGGTCCAATTCCAAGTCATGTTTAGCTGTGAGTTTTGGGTAAAGCCATGCATGATGATTTGGACTTTGTAGTGGTCAACACTTCCATTTTTGTCATATTTTATGTGAAACACTGGTTTGGAGGTGATATGTTTTACTCCAGTCAGAATCAGCACTGTTTCATACATGTGGTTCATGTTTAAACTTAGGAGTTCTTCCTCCATGGCGGATTTCCATGAGTTGGCATCCAGACATGTATATGCTTCTTGGATGGAGTTTGGGAGATCTTCTCTGGTTTCATAAATTTTCATCAGTAGATGTATCCTTTGGTTAATGGTTCATTTCAGCAAGATGCAGAGGGTATCTGGTTCTCAAGATACACACTGTTGAACCCCACTGTAATTGCTAAGCCAAATACTCATCAGTGTATGGCACAAGTAAATACATTTACCACAGAATGAAGACCTGGTAACAAAATTCTTGCCCCATCCTCATCGACCATGGCATGTTCACGTCGTTACTGTTGTTGCTGCCATTGCACTATCGTGCCCTCATCACCATCTTGTCCTCACATACTTCTCGTGTCACACCATCATTCTCGCCCTCTTGCCTTCACACCTGCATGCCCTCACACCGTCAACTTCCCCCCTATAAGGCAGTATCTGAATCAGAAGAGCTTGAGACGGAATTGAAGCCTATGGTTGTACATCTGTAACACCGCGGGTCGGCGAATGCACAACATACCTGCACCCGCCAACACTGTACCCACAGGGGTCATCCACCCTCAAGCAACAGTGTTGTGCATCTATTGAAGGCTCGATAGTAGTGTTATATGGCACAACAAGCGAACATGTATTCTGCAGCATTTTTTGGCCATAGCATGCCGCACTTGTGGCTGACATTGCGTTTATTATCTTCACTGGCATTCTGAGCTCTTATTTCTCGGCACACAGTTTTAGGGCTTGGGTTTTACAAGGGTCTTTTGTGCATGGTGCATGACTACACTACTTTTCATGTACTGAATGTACAAGCACGAGGGTTCAGTTACACAAAAATTAATAACCCATCATGCACAGAGGTCAGTCACGAGGCACACAGATTTGAGAATATCAGTAAGAAGTAGCATGGGCCGCATCCAGAGGAACAGGAGAAGTCGAGAATGGGTGCAAGAACATGCTGGAGAAGGCCACAGCAGCAAGCAATGCAGGTGTAAGCCTTGCGACTCATGGGAGCAGCACAACGGGACACGTAGTCCACATGGTGAGTCTGCAAGTCAACTATGAGACCTCCAACACCAAGAACCTGAGTGTGATGATCGCTGGGCCTACGGAAACAGCGGACAGGTTGTGTGACCCAAGTGGCACATCACTGGTCAATGCGAACACCATGTATACCATATGGATGCCAGGCGGGACAGCCTCGATGGGAGAGTGCCAAGGAAAGGTGGAGGATGGCACAGAGGCCTTGGGAGGTGAAATGGTTGAGGTGATCAGACAAGGTGAGGTGGGCAGTCCAGGAAATGAATCTGGAGATGACGCACACAACAAGGGACCCACTGCATGAAACAACCACAACAGACGTGCTGACAGCGACAACACCTAGAGAGGTCTGCGAGACCAAGGGCGATGGCAAATGTGGCGGCACACTGGGTGTGAGCATGCGAAGTCTTGGGTGTGCGGTCAGTCGAAGCAGAAACTGGGAACATACCGGAAGACACCCAGAGCATGCTGCTCCAGGGGACAAATAGGATGTCTGGGGAAGGGAGCAGCGAGCTCACTGCGCACAACAATGGCACTATGGTGGATGAAGACAATTCAGCGGAGGACCCGCATGATGACCAAATGAAGAGTGGGTGCACATGGAGCACATTGCTCAGCGATACAGAGGACGATGGCAAGACAGAGAGGTCAAGACCATTGGAGGACCATGTGAGCATGCCAGGTGATGACAAGCATGACCCATATGCACCCCAAAGAGCCACCCAACCAGCCACTGGGATGGCAAGATGGAGGGTGTGAAAAGGGTCTTAGGAGGTGGTCTCTGTGGTAACAGGTGACAGTGACAGTGAAGTGAGTCCCCAGAAAGCCAACAGAAACCCCAGACAGCATGAACATTGTGCACATGCAAGGTAGCGATGCACAAGTCAGCCTGGAATGGATACTATCCCTTACCCCCAAGTCGGCACCCCAGTGAAAATACACCACTTCCACCATTTTAATTCATAAGTCCTAGTTTTTGTACTATACCTACATCTGCAAAGTTGAACGAACAAAAATTATGCAGTAGTTCTCTTAATCCTGAAGTTAGCAGTTGTCACATTGCCTGTCACTTGCCAAGAGGATGCTGAACCGGAGTTCCAAAAGCGACTGATCTTTTCACTCATCTCACTGCCAATTGAAGATATGAGTGAATGAACCTCGGTTTACTGGACTATTCAACCCCTCCAGTTTGAAAAAACGTACCAATCTTGTGAACCCCTCATTTACAGACTCCAGGTTGGCACCACCTTTGCTGAGTCACGATTTCCACTCATCTTCCAGTTCTCTGTCTGACTCACTGTAACACACCTTTTCATGCTACATTCATACCACAACATTGTTTTACTATTTCTCGGTTACTCTCATACTAATCACAATGATACACAGTCCCATAGTACAGGCAGGGTAGATACCCCCTAATCAGATACCTATGTAGCTTGTTCGCTGACACAGATATCAGAGTTTGAATCTCATGCTGTGACAGGATGTGACAATTCATCTCTTTTGGAGGTGCTGACTTGGGGGTAAGGGATGGGACAGGTCAAACTGGGAGGCCAAGTCACAGCAGACAAAACAGAAGCATCGCACATGGGACGGCAGATGCAGACTGCCATGGCCAAGTCGGAGGAGAGCATTGAGGTGCACATGTCAATGAGGAGAGCATGCAGACACATTGTAGTGCACTGATCGAGTGGGAGAGATCGAGCATAGCTGAGCATGTGTGTGGCAGGACGTGGAGAAGACATTTGGCACGCTGCAGTGGCCAACAATGACCTACCTGAAGACCTCCACGAGCTACCTCCACCATCCGGCAAGCCTGTTCCACGATGCAAGAAGCTCCCGAGGGTCAAGCTCAAGGGCCCCAGAGCTGACTGGATCTTTAAATTTTGACGTCATTGATACCAGAGGCAAAGCAAGTGTGTCTGAATGGTCAAGATATGTTGAGGAAGCCTAGCCAGGGTCAAGCAGGGTGGTCAACAAGGCCTCAGACTAATTATGCCGACCAAACCTATCCCTGCAGATGTGGTCAGTTCATAGTACTTACTCTGGTTGTTAAGCTGTTTGTGAAGATTGAATCGTGGCTTCAGAAATCTCAACAGCGCATAATTTGAAATTGTTGAACAAACTGCCTGACAAACAATACCATACCAGTAGAATAATTGTGTAACTCAAGTGCAAACAATGCTTTCACCAAAAACATTGCCACTGATATGACGTCCTCCACAAATGATAACCCTCGGTGAATCTGAAGAATTCCTATTCACCGGCAACAGTATTGGAAGATTCTTCGGAATCCTAACTGCTCATGACATTTGAATGTTGGTCTTCTGGAGGTGTAGGTTGTGTGAACAATAGTACATTGCAGCAGCCAAGTGGAATGCTTTCTGGAACTCCGGCCACATATCGAGCAATGCACACCAAAATCTCATTAATAATCCACCAATGTTTGAGATGAAATGATTGTTGTTTATGGCATATTTTCTTCACAGTTCTCAGATTGCTGTCAAAGCTGTGGTTTCAATCTTGTCAAAGCATAGAGAAATGGAAACAATGGCTTAGTTGCATCAACGCTCACAATTCGGTATCACATTACATGCACAATGAGCTGATGAGCTGATACTCAGCCATTCTGTTGTCACCAATAGAATGAATTGTCGATAGCTATAAATCTGACAGAACATCTGAGTAGCTCAACAATTTTCGCTGAGAGACACTTCCTTCCTTCCAACTCCACCGAAACACAGACACTCATCATCACCATCGAAAGATGTATCATTGCACATGAGTTTCAATCCCACACTATCCTTTTGCCTGTTGATAGTGATTCAACCATGCAGAGTTGGATCACCACTTCTGTCACTCCCCATCGAGATTCTCGTGATGATCCTACTCCTCCTCAATGTCAATGATGCATCCACACTCTGCTTGGTTCACAGTATCCTCAATGACATTGTTTCCTGTTACTGTGAACATCACATCATGTTGAAGCCTATTCGGAATCCATCCAAGTGTTTTAGTCAATGGCCTCATTTCCCAATTTATGCTGAATATCCAGAGGTGGCATCTTGGCCAGACTATCAAGAATACAAATACTTCAGACATGGCAGCACTATACCTGTTTTCCCAATCTTTGAACAGCCATGTCAGTGCTCTGAGCACGAGTGTGTATGCTACATGGAGAAAGTTGATTCCCTTTCCCAAGGGCTTTTCAAGGGTTATATATGCCCTCTCTCTCTCTTTCGATATGCCACCTATCTCCACATCCATGTTCCTAAGGGGAACCTCTTCAGACTTACAAACAGGTTTTCCATGACTGTGCTTATGGATATCTTGCTTCTCATCCAATGTCTTGAGAGGTTGCAGGAGCTGGAGGTGAAGATTTTTGATTCTGATGGT
>JBBPTO010000136.1:0-48719 GCA_038094155.1 Pulveroboletus cf. aberrans | reverse complement strand
TCTCGATCCGGTGTTCCGGGACGGACTGATGTGCTTCCGCGAGGAAGTGGCACCAAGTTGGGTCTCCGTACGCGGAGCTGCTCGTCGGAAGAATTTAGTACATATGCGCCCCCCCGAGTGTCCGAGTTCCGCTGGATGGCGTCGCCCGACGTCGCGAGACCGTGAGTCGTTTCCGATGGGGGGGGGGGTCCCCGAGACGTTTTGGTGACCATGACACGTTCGCGGTTCGTTTCTGATTCGATGCGGGCTGCCAACACGCCATCGGGACAGCGTGATCACTGCCAGTGCACGCTAACTTTCGGCATCCGTGTCAGCATATCGTTCGCCGACGTTGATGGCTCGTTTTCCATCCGCTCCCCACAGGGTCGTCGTTCACCTCCGCGATTAGGGTCGAAGACGCCGCGAGGACGTTTTCCGACGAGAGGCAAGAATTGATCTGCCCCCAAGGTCTCCGGCGCTCCAGAGGTGCTCGCACCATCGATATCTGGTCGGAGGAACGACGCGATCACCATCCCGCGGGACGCCAGCGATGATGGATCGTTGCCATCAGATCTATGCGCACTTCTGTCACTGGCCCATCAAAGGGTCGTAGTGAACGCCTTTGAGGCGGACGCGACGGTGAGCCGACGGACAAAGATGCGATCGATCGGTCGCCTTGCCTTCCACCTCGGCGAGTCTGATGACGGCAGTACGGGGAGTGATGATCGCGCCGATTGATTCCGTGACGTTTGACCCGCGTATGCGGGGATGTCGACATGGTCATTTTTGCCGACGTCACTAGAGCGTAGCCGGAGAACGCGTGAATTCATGAAAGCGATGTCGTTCGAGCGACAGTTTCCTCGGAATGTGCGTATTACATAAGGTTCATCTCAAGCGAACGCGAAGGACCATCAGGAACGCCGGGACGGGGGGGCCAGCGTCGAGCAATTTGTTCAGGAGGACCTGGAAGTATTCGCTAGTTGATACGCGACGGCGTTGGATCCCGTTCGTTCGAACACTTTTTGTCAGCGTTTTCGATCTCGTCGAGCAAGCAGTCTATCGTTCGTTCGTATGATGATCACGGCGGGGCCAGCGTCCGGGCCGACGCCCCTCGTGACCTCGCAAGAAGTCCGTGATCGCGGGTCTGCGTTCGTCGGATACGTCTACCGCGCCAACACGACGGAGGACGCGAGAGCGGTCGCGGTGCGGCACCACGAATGGCAACAGGACCGGGCACGCCAACGCCAACGCCATCGGCAACCTCGGTTGCAGGCAGATCCCACGGTCTCGAAGGGAAAGGGTGCCGACAAGGACAAGGACGGGGACGGGGACGGGGAGGCGCTGACGCCTTACACGATCGCAGCGTGGCGGTGTATGGCGGTCAAGGCCGGTCGAACTGGGCTGGGCGGACCTGACGAGTTCGAGGTCGTCGGGGGCTCGGACGACGGTGGGGAGCGGTACGCGGGGAAGAAGGTGCTGGGGGTCGTGCAGCGTGAAGGGGTGATCGACGCGGTGGTGATCGTCTCTCGGTGGTGAGCGCTTTTTTCGCTCCCGTTCTTGGGTGCTATGGTACTCATGCCGATATGGATAGGTTCGGCGGGACATTGTTGGGCCCGGTCCGGTTCGATCATATCGAAACATGCGCGAGGGAGGCGTGTCGCAAGTTCAAAAAGGTAGAAGAGATGGAGGAGTGCGTTCAAGCGCTCGGGACGCTCGACGATATCCTGGCAACATTGCGTGCCCAGCTTGAGCAAGCCAAAGCCGACCAGTCGAGCTCATCTCCCACTATACCGTCGGGCGAATCACCAGCGAAAAGCAAAACGCCCGATTACAACGTCATGAAACAAGATTTGGATCTGACCAAGGCAAAGAGACTTATTCATGCAAGAGAACGTGCGATTGAAAACACAAAGACTCTGATCGAAAAATACAAATCATCCACGTAGGAACATAATATGTGCTATTCCAGATAGCGGTGCCAAGACTGTCTTCCCGATGTCTGAAAAGATTGAGATAATGTCAGTGAGCGAGATCAAGGTCAGAGAGTCATTATAACGAGATCAGAGGTGCAAAATTTGGCTAATTGCTCTGCCGTTCGTCAAAGCCCTTGGGCTACGACTGGGGCGGCAAGCGAAATCATCATTCTACAAACTGTAGATATACTCACCAATGAAGTGTCATTTTTCCTTCCTCGTGCTATGCTGGAATGATTGGAGGATTCTCCGACGAATGGGTTCCATAACTCCTCTTGAAAAGGCGGGTGAGAGATAGAGGGATAGACCAATGCGGACTGGCAAGAGCGCCTGGCGATTGGATGGGTGAAGTGATAGACGGTGGGAACAGCCTAGGAACGGACCTTGGTTGCAGCATAGGCCAAGACCGCGTTGGCCACATCGCCTGCGAGCTTTTCGGACGGGGGATGGAGATCAGCGGGCAAGCCTTTCTCGAACCCAAAAATGCCATAGCGACGACCAACGTGATCAGCCCATTTCTCGCCATCGTCGACCCATTGATAGAGTCGACTAGACACCCACCCGGTTGGTAGACCGTCGCGCGCGAACTGGTTGATGACGTTCTCCCCGACGCGCAAGCCTCGCGCGGCGTAAAAGATCCCCACCATGGGGACTATGGCTGTCAGCTCATGGAGCAAGGCAAACGACACGATCAACGACGGTAGCGGCGAGCCCGTCCTCGTCGAAATCGCTGTGAGCGCATCGCGGTATGGTGCAAAACGAGAAGGCGGCATTCGAGAAAAAAATATACCCATTTACGTAATCATCGCCCTATGTTCGTCTTCCAGCGCGTTGCACGACGTGGCCTGGACGTTGGTGCATGGACGACAAGATGTTACTGGCGACGATTCAACATCGATGACTCGGGACATGGCGACTGGGAAGGCACTAGCGCCGAATGTGAACCCCGCACGATTCATATCAGGTTCTCGTCCGTTCCCGAGTCGATGGTCGACGCTCTTCATGGCCTCAGAGCGATAGAACGCAGGTTTGGTCGCATACGCGAGTACCGTTTGCTGCGGGTGTGTGGTCCATTTACAGCATTAGGCTATAACATGCGCTTACCACGACCTAGGATTCAGAGATTCACTCGGAATACCAGGCGATTTGTTGGGCAGCTTTCGAGTCGTCCAAGTCGCTTCTTCGTGTCCCACAACAAGGTACGATGCTGAAGGTTGCGTTGCCACCTTCCCTGTGCCGACCTGAGGGTGGACCTGGCTTAGACGACCTGAGAGAACTTCTTGTCCCGGAAGACCGTAGCAAAACCGCCCCCTCCACCAGTTCTCCGAACGAGGCCGTGGAATCGGTTCGGTTTGTTTCGCTGACCATCAAACGGGCGGGTTTGTTCCTTGCCTTTCTTACATACACCCGTGATAACGTCAAGTGTTTGGTCCATCCCAGGCTCTGCAATCAGGTTCCGATCTTCCGTGAAACCTCCACCCCGCTCCAGGGCGATGAAGGCTGCGATCGGGCATGGATTTTTGGAGTGGGGCGGTTTCGCATCGCTCGGGCCGCTCTATGAATCTTCCCCGTTTACCTCGTCAGTCCGGGAGGTTCCTACATTGGACAGTAAAAACATGCGGGTGGCGTTGAACAAATGGAGCCAGATTTTAGGTGTTGCGGATCCTCTGTTTCCGGAGATGGCACGGCCTCCCACAGAGGCTGAAACACGACGACAGCCGGACAACTGGGAACCGTTGTCAGAATATCTTGGGAGACCGGACGCGGAGGCGGCTGTCATAGGGGAGCCTGAGATGTCCTGTAGCACGCGACGGAGCTTGAAGCAGAGTCTGGAGAGTGTGTTGCAACGCTCACAGACAGATGCAACGACAAACGTTGAAGACGCAGTGCAGAATTCCCCAACTCAGAACAGGTCCTGATACTCGTTCTTTATATGTCCACATCGTGAACTCGGAAAAGTACAGTAGTAGTGGCATCTCCATGGTCCGCAGTCGACCGCGGTTGTGCACGGTTTGTTGTATGGTCCGTTCCGAACAACCGTTACAATTGCTTCCTTGTGTCCCGGAGGCCTGAGTTCTGACAGGTGTGAAGTCCTGCAACGGTAAACTCTACCACAAACCATCAGTCGGATCCAGAAAATGTCCGTCGTGGCACGTTTCTTGAGCTATCATCGTTTCAACGCCGCGGCGTCAATCGCACGGACATTTTCGACAACCTCCGTGACCCACAGTATGTGTTTCGCACCGTCATCCTGAACCTGGTCACTATGGATCCAAGTAGCCCAGTACGCTCAGTATAACCCCGAGGTGAGACTTCAATCCGAGTCGGTCTCGGGTTCGTATTCCCCGACTCACACGAGCGCGTATGGGTAGGATCCCCTCCTGTTGGACTCCTTGCTCACGGAGGACGAAATCGCCATCAGGTGAGTCCAGTTTATATCCCTTTTCCTTTTTTTGATCCTTGGATCGGTACTCACATACTGCACGCAGAGATACTGCGCGCGAATACTGTCAGGCATGTCACCGTTAAATGTCAACCTCGTGTCCTTTGAGAATTGAGAGCGGTTGCGCTCTGGACAGGAAAATCTAGCGCCTCGTGTCTTGGAAGGGTGGCGAACAGAACGTGTGCAACCATATCACACTTCGCCGTCCATCACATCTCTCACGTCGAACCTGTGCATACAGAATTCAACCATGATATTCTGCCCGAAATGGGGAAATTGGGTCTCCTGGGTCCGACTATCAGAGGCTACGGCTGCGCCGGCGTAAGCCAAGTCGCGTACGGTCTTATCGCGCGCGAGATCGAGAGGTCGGTTGCACTGCTGACTCTATGCATGGTTTGTTACTGAACGACCCGGACCAGGGTCGATTCGGGTTATCGCTCGACGGCGTCCGTACAGTCTTCCCTCGTGATGCACCCCATCCACGAGTTTGGTTCCGAGGCACAGAAGAACGAGTATCTTCCCCGTCTAGGTAAGCAAGTTGGTGTGAACGCCATTGCCAAATGGGCCTGGGGCTCAAAGTTCCGTAGCTCGGGGAGAACTTGTTGGTTGCTTCGTGCGTCTCATGAGTCAATAACTCGTTTTTTTTCTGAATGCGAGAACTCTCAAGGGACTCACCGAACCAAATCATGGCTCTGATCCCGCGGGAATGGAAACGACCGCGGAGGAAGTGGATGGCGGTTTCATTCTTAAAGGAAGCAAGACCTGGATAACGAACGCGCCCGTTGCGTATGTCGTACCTTTCTTCTCTCATGGGAGATCGTTTCAGCGGAGATGAATCCGTAGTGACGTTTTCGTGATATGGGCGCGCTGCAAATGGGATGACAAGGTTCGGGGTTTCCTCCTCGAAAAGGCATGTCACATCACCACCCTCGTCTTTCTTCCTTAAACATTCGACGCCTGCGTAGGGCATGAACGGCCTCGAAGCGCCACCGATCAAGAACAAGGTCGCCCTTCGTGCGTCGCTCACTGGGTCTATCTTCATGGACTCGGTAAAGGTACCGCACGACCGACTGCTTCCTCATGGTCAGGGGCTCAGCGCCCCGTTTTCTTGTTTGAACAGCGCACGGCAAGGACCGTATCTTCGTGCAAAATGACTGCGGATTGACGCCTGACGATACCAGGTACGGCATCTCCTGGGGTGCCATGGGAGCCCTAGAAGATTGCGTTAGCAAGGCGCTCGCGTACGCGCTTGAGCGCAAGCAATTCAAGCGACCCCTTGCATCCTTCCAGCTTGTTCAAAAGAAGCTAGTCGACGCGCAGACCGAAATCACACTGGGCCTGCAAGCCAGTCTGCAGGTTGGCCGACTCAAGGAGTCCGGGAAGCTGGCGCCCGAGATGGTCAGCATGGTAAAGCGCAATAATTGTGGCAAGGCACTCCAGCACGCGCGAGTGGTGTTGGACATCTTGGGAGGCAACGCCTCGTCGGACGAGTGAGTCGGCCGATTTTGATGTCAGTGCAACTGTCAACGCATTGTATATCATAGGTACCACATTGGTCGGCATGTAGCGAACCTGCAGGTCGTCAACACGTACGAAGGTGCGTCAATTGTTCCTTTGCACCTCAACTGACGTTGACCCCGAACATAGGAACTTATGTGGGTGGTCATCCCTTGCCTTTAGACTCGGCATGATGACGATACTTTTCTTTAGGACATCCATACCCTCATTTTGGGCAAGGCGATGACGGGCGTGCAGGCATTCGTCAACTAAGAAACAGAGGTGTACTTCGATTCGTGGTAAATGCTCATGTAACCGTCACTACGTCAAGTCGACTATTCTCTGGGCCGGTAGCCGACGTCGTCATGATCAAGGCGCAGGCCACTTGACCCTGGATCGTCCCGTGCGGACCGAACTTTGACGTTTTCCTAGTTTCTTGGCGTTTTCATCAGCAAGTTGCCGTTCGACGTCGATGTTCAAAATTCAAAATTCAGTTCTGGCCGTTAGAATGGAATGCTCCTGCGTCGAATATTGGCCCTTCTTTTTTACGATTGAGTTCGTAGCGCTGTTGAGTGGCCGGCGATGGTGCTTGATCTGGACATTCATGCACCTTTCGTCATTCTGATGTTCCTGCTGAGTTAGATCTAATGGGAGCGCGATTACGGTCGTTCCGTGTTCTCTGATTGGTGGACGCGCGACTGAAACCGGAGCAAGGCCACATTTCGTTCAGTCTCAAGGTCGCACGTTCCATCAGACATATACCCTCGCCGTCATAGGAAGGGGGCCGAGACAGCGCAGAACGAAAAGCACAACGGCCTGAGAAGACCTCTTGACTGGCTTAGGGCTCGATAGCGTTCTCCTACAGGGTTCGGAAATTCCTTTCAACCGTGGGGTATCACGACCCGCAAAGCGTCATCGTTGGTGATGTATTGATGCGTTGCTTCGTTCGCAACCCATGTGCATCTCTGCTACGGGGAGCCGGATCCAACCCGAATGGCCCATGGTGTTTTTACCACGGAGGCCATGGGAAGATCGTCAGTTTTAATGAACCACTTTGTTCGCGCGTCGCGGGCCTCCAGATGGAAGATCAGGGCAAATATTGTGGTCGGTGGTAGCTCGATGAAATGACGCCTGCTCGCGTGAGGACAAGGTCATCAAGCATCAACAGATTAAACCCCACGTGGGATGGACGTGGTCATGACGCCCGCGATTTACCGCGCTGCGGATCGTCCGCAAATCTACATCTCGTGGAATGAGAAAAACATGGTCGGCATTATCCGTAGTAACCTGAAAGTTCGTTGGCAGGTCATGCTATTGTTGTCGACGAGGGACTTTGCCGTTCTGTGCTATAGCATGCTTAGTTGTGGTGCGATTAGCATCGCCTCAAATCTTTACAATGTGCTGTTGTGCTATTCATGTTCCCATGTGGGGAGAAGAGGCTGTACAGAGCGCCTACTTACGGCATGGGAGACGGTGATAAGAGTAATAAATACACGGCTATTCAAGCATCCGCGTTCCTCAACGTAGGATGAACGTACGCAAGCCCCAGAAGCTCGAAGACCTCTCTCTCAGATCTCGGGTAAAACAGTTTTGAATCGTGCCGTCTCGATCTATTGCATGTCGATTGACGGGAATGGTAACACTATAGAGAACTAAACTCACATTCCAGCGGAATCAAACTTCAATCCCCTGAACCACGTCAGCGAACGCACGCTTTCGATAAGAAAATAAACCAAGCTTTTCTTGTTTGGCCCAGAGACGGAGATCGCGTTCAAACATAGTAGAGCCTGTCCTGAAGAAGATAATTATGATGGATCAACTATTTAAGACAGTGTAAATGCGAAACTCAATCCCGCTCACCAACCGACCACGGCCGTCCAAAACACGCCAGGGGTGGCAAAAATTAAATCCACGCGCCTATACGTCTGCTTACGAGCCAGATCATAGGGCAGCACAAATACGGTGAGTGCTTTTTCCAGGGAATCCCAATGATGCGTGTGAAAAACGTCATGGGGGCGATAACCACTCATGTCTGAACAGTCCTGGACTGTCATCCGACGCTCGGGGAATCGATCTTTGGGGGCGCTTACTCAGTACATGTTTGACAAGGCCTGTAACCCGAAGACATGGAACGTGAACGGTGCATTATAACCGGTGAGAGAAAAATCTCACCACGGTCATGAAGCTTCTGCACTAGTTTCTTGCAAAGTCCTCTCACCTTATCCACGCCACGATCCAAGTCCGTATGAGAGATAACAATATCAACATCATTACTTTCCACTTTTCCTCGGCGGTGACTGAGCGAGTTTCGAACGGTAATGTAGGTCAGCGACTGATATAACATTGATAACACATAGTGAACGAACCCGCCTGCGACGATACTCTTGCATCCCGATTCGATCGATTCTAATTCCTGCATGATTATTTGGTTGATTTCTTCGACTTCATGTCTCGGGATCCTGCGACGAGGTGTCAGGCGAAAGGCAAGTTTGTAAGCAACTGGGATGGGTGTTGGGGACCCCACTTTTGACTAAAATCATGTCTAAGTATAAGGGCTGTACGGATGGACTTCTCAACGCCCATTTCCTTGCTGTGACCTTCCTCAAGATGAGAGCATGTGTCCTCGTGAGCCATCCCTGGGGTGACTTCGTAGTATTTTTCAAGATCCTCGAGAGTGCGTAATCCAAGCGAATACAGGCGTCTGGCAGTGTTAGACCCAATGCCATGAACGGTGTTGAAGGCAGAGTGTGTCAGAAATCTTTCGGAAGACAAAATAATTTCTATGTTCATGGAAGTGTTCCAGTCACGCCATAGAGGAATATATATATGGCTCACGCGCTTCTGATATCTTGCCAGTCTTGACGAACTCCTCGACCTGAGTGAGAACATTCAGATCCAGGTGCAAGGAATACGTAGTGACCCCTGACATACCATGGATGTGATTTTCGCACCAATATATGGTAGCTTTGTGATATCTTCTCTCGGGGTCTTGTCGGTGAAACAATAAGGACAAGCTGGAAAATCTTATGAGATTTCAGGCTTCCTGAGAACCTGCTTCCTGTCTGACCCTTGATAATCTGAGAAAAATGTCACTATCATCCTGCAAGACAGCGCCATCATTGAATCTAACCGCTATGGCCCGAGCGTAACTCAACATGCTTCGTTCCTCCCCTTCATAAAGTCTGGCTCTGCGAATGACGTCTAGCTCTTCGACAAGTGGCTGGTTTGGACAAATCAAGGGCGACGATCGCTGGCAGGAGAAACGTGAAAAGGATCTGAGGGCTGCGACATCCATTTCTCTTATGCTGTGCTCTGGATCTGCAGAAACTGGAGACTGTGCCAAGTACCTTGGTGATGCTTTTGGAAGCACAGTATCCGTCTCGACCATTGGACATAAATTTTTAATTTCGTCATGAAGGTTACTGAGTGCGGCGTGTCTTCCGCATGGTTGAACGATTCCAGAGTCGATCGAATCTTTCAGCCAATCGGGTGTGACGATGGCTTTGGTTTTCTAGGAAGCCTCGTTAACATAGTGATGTGGTGTCACTGGAACGGCCCACGGACAGCGACATCCCAGGGAATGTGTCTCTCCAGGCGAGGTCTTGTACGTACGGCGGTGACGACTACATCCGCCTGGTCTAATTCTGCCGTCAGTTCAAGGGTTGTTGCACCAACTTCGTTGTCGTGTTGCCCAGCTTTCTTCTCGAAAAGACTGAGTAGATTCACCAGTGTACCTGGCGAAAACTTGGCAGGAATGATGTAGACCCTCAGGAGACGTTGATCAACTGAAGTTTCCCGAGATCGTGACATCGGAGAAGTCGAGTTACTATGCGCGCGCTATGACGGACCTTGATCGGATACAGCGCAACTTCCGTTCGGATACGGATGAATATGTCCTTTTGAGAGGTATGTGGTTGTCAATGACCCAGAACTTGAATTTGGTCTGGATGTCATCGACACAGCCACCAAATTGCGACACATCTCGCTCCGTCACGGTACTAGCCTAAATGCTAGCAGCCTGTGGTAGGCAGGTATCCCCCTGTTGTGCACGTCTTCACCGGTCCATCAGAGCTATAGCTGCACCCTGATTTCATTCAGATCTGGTCATGCGGGCTATCAAACGGAACACGGTACCGACTCCATAAAGAGCTGGCGGCCCCCGACTACGTTTTTTGCCATTAGAGTAACATCCTTGTTCCCGGTTTCGCAGGAACTTCCGCAAAGCGTGTTGAGATATATGTACCGAGTCAGGATATTTTTACCGTTCCGGCTTGCCCCATACATTGAGAGGACCGGATTTGTTCCCTCGGATAAATAGTGACTAGTACGGCGCCCGTTTCCTCCAAGTGGCAGGTGTTTAATGCATTTTTTAACCCATTCTGTCCAATTTCTGGCCAGAATATCTCGGGTGCGTGCTTGTATGCGTCTTTGTTGACCTTTCTATGTCACATCAAAGATCTTTCCCTTGAGGCAGTCCTCCGTGGCTAAACATACCCTTCCAAATCGCAGCTTAACAAACAAGACAATCGTTTGGTCATTGCGACCTATCGACCAAGACCCAAAGTTTCTATGAGTCTGTGCGAGTGGTAAGCACACACTTGAATCAACCCTCACTCATCCGACGTCACCCGAATGGTTCTCTCCCGTTTCACTTCTCTGAGATGCTTATCTATGCGCTTTTTCGGTTTGTATCCCAGTGCCATAGATACCCGCTATCGGACGAACTAAATATAAGTGTAAGGAGGTGCCTCGTTTATAATGTGATCTAAGGTCTTGGCATCTCTCAGTTCTGAGTAGAATACCAGCTTGGAGGAAGAGTGGCCTGGATCACTAACGCCGGCACCAGCAAACCCGGCTGCTCGGATGATCCATTTACGGCGTGAACTGTGCCTCCCCTCGAAACCCATTCTGGGAGTCCCAGCAGTAACCCCGTCGACGTATACCATCATCCTCGCTGGGTTTTACTGTGAGCCTGTGGCCTTGTCCTATTTCTATATACTGGTCACAGAATATCCGAAGTACTTGACTGAACTAAACTGGCGAATCCGTAAGGTAGGGATTACAGGCAGCTTCGTGCATCGGATGATGGAAACTACAAATTATATGTGACTTCATCTTTATTTCCATTCAACTCTCATGACCTGGAACTGATGTCCTCGGACGTCAGGAAATTCAAAAAGTTTCCAAATGGAGGCGCCGAGGCGCATCGATCTGGTCGTCTTCCACCGGTGACAATTGTGAGGGAGCATACTTGCGGTGGTGGGTCGTGCGTTATGCAAGATATATCACGCGAGAACCACAGTCCGGCCGACCACTTGGTCCTCACGATCATATGTTCAGCATATTTCCTACATTGTGTTCATGGAGAATATGGGAAGGACCGTTTGGGAACGCTTCTCAGCCGCACTAATCTGGACTGGGCACTACATTAGTGCGAACCATTCTGGGCCGTTCAGTAGCTCCAGTTTGGAAGCAGTGACCCAAACCGCGCCCACTATCCTTGGATCTCGAGCCCGTCAAAGCACTCGATCCCGAGTTTCCAGACCACCTCCAAACCTTTAATATCAAGTTTCCTTCTCGCCAGGTGGCCTGCGTTGGCCTACAATCACCTCAGGCTTGAGGTCTCGGGCGTGGGGATGGTGAATTGTCCACTCCTCTACCTGCCACACTAATTTCGTAAGTTATGTCCATCTTGGTGGTGTGCAACCCACAGTTCTTGCTAGGGTAATAGGATCATTCATCATGATCGGTTTCCACATCTGTTGGATCTCGTAATTACCAGGGACGCCACATCAATCCAGGTCTTTGATTGGATACTCACGGAGAAGACGGACAACATGTGCCATTCCTTTAACCTTAAGCATGTTTGCTCGGAATTTGTACCAACACCGAGATAAACGACGACCGGCAGTCATTCCGCCCAGGGGGACCTCAATCACGGCCACTCTGCCGGGCACCGCCGTGACGGTCTTCCCGATCTGTTTCCAGGTCAAAAGTCTTTTATATCCCATTTAGAGTTGTGTCGATTGCGACATCGTTTCACGGGGGCAACTCCATCTGGTGCGTGGGGTGGCAGCCAGTTACGAATTACGATTTGTGCAGTTGACATAGATCAGAAATGGATTGTCAAGACGATGATCAGTCAACATAATGAGTGTTTTCGTGAGTAGCGTATTATAATAGGCGATTCTGAACTTCTGTCAAATATTCTGAAGATTCTTACGGAAATCGATGTAGATCCGCCATGGCCTGAATCGGACAACGACCGAGCACATGTGGGAGAGGATATTTTCAAAATCAGACTTTGCTTGATTTGGTCGCCAGTGAAATCGCGACTACGGCCCTACTTTGCTACACGCAGGGTATAAATCTGGGAAGACAATATGAGCGTTAACGTTCAAGGACATATCCCTTGCTCCTCCCCGCTCCCAGAGCGCTCCCCTCATGCCGCTCCAGTCCCCCGTGTGCCAATCCCAGTTAGTGCCCATGCTCCATCTTAACATACCCGAAGTAGCGCTTCCATCTCCAGAAGACGTGACATGGGATAATCAACGTTCCTCCTCTGCAGACGCAATGGATGTCACCTGGAGCTATTATGCACTTCCTCCTTCACCTTCTGCCTCGATCTCTTCAAACCCAGATGACTCTCCGCGACTTGGTCCGAAACTGATCAGACCACCTTTCACGCCCGAATCACAATCGTCGGAGGGCGAACAACAACAATGTCTATCGGCGAGTCAAGTTTTCGACCTTGATAATATGGAAGCTCCCTCGTCTTCATCTTCTGCTTCCCCCCCACCTTCACTCAAGAAGGCATTCACAGTGATAGGAGGAATGAAGAAACGCGGAAATGGAGAGAGGATCACCACTAGAGACTTTGTTCCTCCAGATGTTACTGGTTTAAGTAAACGTGAGGCACGTCTGCTCAAGAACCGGGCTGCCGCCTTCCTCAGTCGGCAGCGAAAGAGAGAAGAATTCGAGGCAATGGAGATGTGAATTCTTCTTCCCATGATAGTTGCTTCCATCCACTGACAGTATTGCCTTAAGCCGCGTCAAGGAACTTGAAGAAGATAACTCGCGACTTCAGGCCCTGGCAGAAAGAGGGAAGAAGTACGAACAGCTTCTCTTGAATATGGAACAACTCCGGTTGCACTTGTCAGTAGCCGAGAAACGCGAGCGAGAACTTATCGTGGAGCTCGCAAATCGAACAGCAGAAAACTTGGCAGTGAAGACAGAGCCTCGTGATCTCAATATACCCCCCCTCTCTTACGTATCGTGTGTAACAATGGGTCAAGCCCCAATCATAACTGTCATGGTGAGAGAACTGCATGCAAATGAAACGGAGAACTGACCAGAAGCTATAGAAACAATCGCTCCTATCCTCACTTCCATCACTTCTCTCTCTGTCGCCACAGACCGCACTGCCTATCTCCTTCTCGACCCCATTAACGGGCGCCGGTTCCCCACCGCCTCCATCTGCCCCATTTACTCGCCACCCTACCTCCTGTGATGTCAAAGACCAGGGTAGACCACGATTTGGCTATGGAAATGTCGGATTTCATTCCATTCCCGCGGATGTTGAGCCATTGAAGAAGCTAGTCATTGGCGGACAACCCCACGAAGCGCGTCAGTTCGATATGGATGGACACCATTGCCTTGGAGGTCTTACCATTTCCTTCGACGCATTTCCAACAGATGATGGTCGAGGTTGCGTACGCGTCCATGTCTCGGAGAGAATAGTTAAGCCCGCGATGTACGGAAGTGGACAGAGGCCTCCTTCATTCACTTCCTGGCCTGGATCTGACGCATCGTTTGCTATGGCGGGTTATGCTTCACCTCCACTGTCTGCACCGATCAGTTCTCCTTCACCCGGCAGCATTGACCCTCTCGGAGTCTTCGCGGGGACGAGCAACCCACATTCTAGGCTGAGCTTTGATACCCAGTTGATGTCACCTGGCTATCCGCCATTGGGACAGCATAGTCCGGAGGGAACATTCGATTACTATCCAGGTCTGATCCTCGAATAGGTGTTTTCCAAGGCGAACGGGGAACTCAAGGTAATGCCCATTTGCCTTCCGTTTTATTTTCAATTCAGTTCCGTGTTTGTCAGTTCCTATAATCCTTCGAGTATGCACCTAGTTGTGGTACAACTTATACCTATACCTTCCTGTTTTGCCTTGCGTTGTTCGATGTTCAGGTAACTATCTAACGCATCTTCGTGCAAGCAAGAGTTGGCGTTAACTAAAAGTAGGCCTCGTGAACACGACTCGGAAGTATCCTTGTTACTTGCTCACTGCATTAGTTTTGTAGCATAGCAACTGTATACTACCTTCGATCGCGTTTAAGCGTTCTTTATGATGAATACCATGCTTCTGACGTTCTGATCTTCAAGCTCGGTTGTGATCGAATTTCCGGACCGGAAACATTGAGTGAGACAAAGCCGATGACGGCGAGCCGCAGTCACATATGAGTCAGCGGCGTGGGTACAATTCTAGATAGCACGGCTCAGTTTCTCTCCCGAAGTCCGTAAACCGATATACGCTGGACCTTTACCACCATGGACGCTCAGCTACCCACCCGCAAGACCAACGAGTTCACCAATCCATCAGACTATGCTTTTGCGTCACATCGTCTCCGCAAAACACTCCGAGACGCCTCCAAGCAGCCCATCGTTCTCGTCGCCTGCGGGTCCTTCAGCCCGGTCACCTACCTTCACCTCCGAATGTTCGAAATGGCGAAAGACTACGTTCGGCAGAACACCAACTTCGAGATTGTGGGAGGGTATTTGAGTCCCGTGAGCGACCAATACAACAAACCTGGTTTACTTAGCGCATACCATAGGTGAGCGTTACACGCGCAGCATTTGGATTCTCCTTTCTTCTTCGTGTTGCGGTCCGGATTTCGTCGCCTGGATTTCGTGCGTGCTATATGAGAAACCTGTGCTTTTATGGCGCCCCACTCAACTGCATTAGTACAATGCTCTCTTGGGCGGCAGCCTCGTATCAGGTCGGGGATTTATCCTGTTACCAAGTACTTCTGTGTGTGCATTTGCACTCTTGGTTACAGATAAAGTCAGTAACGCGGCTTTTTGAAAACGAGGTTGTCTCACATCACGTTCATCGACATTTCAGACCATGTCTTCTCTTCTGATATGTTATGATTCCGAAAAAATTCATCACATTGGATGGCCGACCCGACTTTTCCATTTTGATATACGATCAGATTGCCTTCGGGACTCTCCCATCGTGCCCTACATGGCCCGGATGAATCTCTAGTCATTCCCATTCCGTTCTTCATCACTCGCGATAGAAGCTGACACCTGCTCGTGCCTTTAATCTAGAGTCAATATGTGTGCCCTCGCCGCACAGCAGACGTCGTCTTGGCTCATGATCGATTCGTGGGAGGCTTTCCAAAACTATCAACGCACAGCCGTTGTGCTCGACCATTTCGATTATGAAATAAATACGATCTTGGGTGGGGTACACACCCAGGACGGAGAGCACCGGGATATCAGGGTCATGCTACTTGCAGGGTCAGATTTGATAAGCACCATGTCTGAACCCGGTGTTTGGGCAGTTGAGGATGTGAGTATTCGCCATTGCTTCTATTTGAGTTTCACTCCGGGTTCTTACGCAAACCGTCGGTAGTTGGATCACATACTAGGCCAGTATGGCACGTTCATCATCGAACGGGCAGGATCCAGCATGGAGCAAGCGACCGATAACTTGGCACGTTGGCGGAACAATATTCATCTCATCCCCCAATTAATCCAGAACGACGTTTCGTCGACAAAAGTCCGCTTGTTCCTTCGCCGAGGGCTTTCCGTGCGATACCTGCTTCCGGCTCCCGTCGTTGATTACATAGAGGAGAACAACCTATACCTGGATGATGGATCTGGCCTAGAGAAGGATAAGGGAAGAGACGAGGACAATAGTTCAGGGAAACGGGAAGGTGATGTAGAGTTTTCGACTAAGACACCACTCGCGCAGTCGTAATATCACCCACTGGAAGGAAATGTTGCGGAGGCGAGACTCACTAGCAGGCATAGACATCTCTGGCAGTTGTATGATGTTGCCATGTGAATCTGTATATCATTGTAAGATATTCTACTATATGCAAAAGCCTGTGCAGTCGAAAATCCGCTCCCCAAGTCCACGGAAGACGTTGGCCTTTCGTGGGGTTTCCTTTGTTGACATCGCTGTCATGGCGTGCCTAATTGATCTCACCACCCAAATGGCATTGATCACATGTCACATGAGAGACGCGATATTTTCCGAGGTTGGTAGTTGTGACTTTCTGGCCAGGAGATATCACTCCACGGACGGTTTTCCTTCAAGTTATTCGACATTGGTGGACATCGCGATGGCCGCATCTCGGAAAGTGCTGATGCTGCACGGGTGTGTTCTCATGTTCCACCAGAGCAACTAGCCCACGCTGACGAGAAAATGCAGATATTCGCAGAATGCGAACATATTCAGTAAGCGGGTTCGCCCAATCTAAGAACCGATTCGGGTTTTCGAAGTACCAAAGGATGACAATGCAGCTTGGTGCGCTCCGCAAGACGATAGACAAGGACATTGAAATGGGTGGGTCGAGCGGTCTACAAGCCAGCCTCGCTACAGTAATTATCTCACAGTCTTCATCGACGGTCCAATGGTATTACAACCTGTGGACCTCGACGGTGTCTCTGCCAACACACTTGGCGCATTTGAAGTGACTTCTGATGCCACTCTCACACCCAGAGCATGGTACAAAGCAAACCTCGATCGCACCATTGCCAGAGGATTAGAGGACGCACTGCAGATGCTCAGAGATGTTCTCAGGCAGGATCGCTATGTGGTAAGTTTGAGCATATATCTTCCGTTTCATAAAGTGAGATCCCAAATTCTACAGGGCGTTTTTGGCTTCAGGTGTGCTGCAGACCAATCTACACGAACTCCATCATAACTGACTTTATCCTTCTAGCCAAGGTGCAGGAATGGCAGCTCTTCTGACAGCATTGGTATTTGTGCTGAAGGTTGCACACAATGGGAACTCACGCCACGAATTATGCAGCTCGAGAATCCACACGTGTACCCCGATTTCCTTGTGAATGGCGAGCCGCCCCATCCCCCATTGTGTGTCATGCTATTGTCTGGCAAATCCTGAAGCTCAGGCTCTAGACATTCAGTGAATTTTGCATCTCTGTGTCAGGATTCAAAGTGATCGATCCATTGGCCAACGATGTATTTGGCTCATCGTATTCGACACCAACACTGCATGTTCTCGGAAAGACAGACGTGATTGTGGTCGAGGAACGATCGAAGGCGCTCATCGACATCTCTGCTAACGCAAGAGTAGAAAAACATGAAGGAGGTTGGTACGATTCTCTTTCCCGCGGCTATTCCTCATATGTATGTAGGCCACTTCGTTCCATCAAAAGTGAATTGGAGGAACTTTTTCAGAGAGTATTTGCGCAATCCTTTGGATGATGTCGCGTCTCCCAGTCCGGAAGCCATGTCGCAGTCAAACTCCGGGACAACCACCCCAATTACGCCCGCATCCAGTTTATGATCCAGTCCCGCTCTTTCGAGCCTACAATAGATAGTTACTTGATCCTTGCAAAGATATTACAAGTTTTCATCAGTATTCCGTTTTATCCGCGGCCGGACTATTTGTTGCAGATGGTTATGACCTTCGTGAGATCGTTACTCGAAAGTGTGTACTCAGTTATACAAGTCTGACTATCTAAATGTCCCAGATCGCTACCCGGTCAAGCATTGAGTTTCTTGCATCAATGGGCCCAACCCAAGTGGAGTGGCATATCTAAAGTGCTCATCGAACGAAATGAAGGTCATGGAAAGCAAACGTCATGACGTCTACTTGCCAAAATAGATGCAACAACCCAGGTGAACCATACATTCGATTCGACGGTTACCGAGTCAGAGTGCAAGATGATGTTACATTCGGTCTCCACAATCTCAGTTCCCCATCCCACAAACAAGCAATTCCCTTGTCATCCCGAAAAACTCTTGAACCAGAACAAACGAGTTGCAAAACAATGTCCGAACAGGAAAAGGTTTCACCTAGTAATGACTTCCACCTGCCCTCGACCTTCGTCTTTTAAAGGGACCAAAACATCCCTGGGTCTTCTCTACAGTGAACATTGTGCTTTGCTCCTTCGAGTTCTGGAGACCACCAGACGAGTTTCTCTCCAAAGGCTGCGTCCATGGAGTAAGTATTCCACGCTGCCAGTGTTTTCATCTATTATCTGCTGCGTACGCAAGTATGCCAATTTTTTGTGGAAATTTGAGTAATATAATCACTGCAGACTCGAAGGCAGTAATCAAGCATTAGAGTGGGGAGAATGGGCTTCTCAGGGTAGGTTTTATCAAGATGGCATTTGGCAGCATCCCGTGAGAGCGCCATTGTTAGGACTGAGAACCAGTAGTGTACATCGTTTGCCACTTAGACCCTTGGCCTTGGTTGGCAGTGTGTCTATCTCTATGAGTTTCAAGTTGGGGGGGGGCAATGTCGAGTGACTCGACCTCAGGCTAGACAGTCTGGGACTTTTATAGCCCAAGACCGCAGCTTGAACGTAGCGCGGGGTGGGGCGCCTCGGCTTTGCAACGTTGAACGACCAGAATACCATAGAGGTGTAGTACAGAAAACAGGATCCCCTCAATTTATCTTTGGCAAGTGTTCGCGTCGGCTACCATCATGATAACATCCGAACCACAACTAGGGTTCACTACGGGTGACACCGCGGGTTTGCCAGGCAACACCGCACCCGTACCCGCCAACACCGCACCCGTGCAGGGTACGGGTCGACACCGACACGTCCCACCCGCGGTATTAGCCCTCCACCCGCGGTGTCAGCCCTTCACCCGGTGTCAAAGGGACACCGCGACACCGTGGCAGTCAGTGTTCATATGTGGGTAGATAACTACTGTGATGACACGACAAGAACTGTAAAGCACTAGCAATCTACACTCAGTCGCATCCATGCTTTCTCTTTCGTGTATGATCACGAAGAACAGTCGTGAAATCTTTGAGGGAGACAAGATCATGACGGATCCATGCACCGAGGCATATAAAAGCTCGGATAGAATTTCCGGACAACCTATTGCATGTGAAGTGGAGGAGCTGCCGGCCCTGTGAGAAAACACCCTCAACTGCAGTTGAAGTCGCTGTTACAATACGGTTAGTAAGTATTGTATATTCAGAGTGAACTGTCAGTCTTAACTCACCAGGCACGCTGAGGTAGTCCAATGCCATGCGGGAGAGCGTTGGGTAACTGGACTTGTTTTTGAACCACCACTGAAGCGAATCTTGGACTCGTTCAATCAGTTTTGCAAGTACTCATCAAGCTCATCAAGAGTGTTTGTTCGCACAAGAGAGATGTCTCCGAAGTCGTCAATACCATTGGATGTCTTCATGTATTTCATCAGTTGTGAACACATATATTTCACGTACCTTGTTTTTGGGTTCAGATTCAGCTGTTGCGAGTTGAAGAATGGCGGACTGATCAAGATAATGATCAACCCACTCCTGATTCCTCAAGTTTGTTGTCGACGACCTTTCTTTGGAATCTTGATACCGGCGAACACCACCAACAGTGCCTTTGCATTTCTTTGCGCCACAGGGGAAGAAGTGAACTGTGCGTCCGTCGATATTCTGGATAGTGACCACATCAGTCTCAAAGAACGAGTAAACCGGCGAATGCCAGTGTTTTTTCAAGGCCGCTAATACCGGAAATGAGCAAGAGATGTAGGAATGGCTCAGAGATTACCGAGCTCAGTTTCGGGGTCGATTTTGACATCACTACCACCAGAAGTATCAGAGTTAGACTCAATGACACTGCCTTCGGATTGTGTTGCTGGCGATTGCCAGGCTGACTGACCTTCTGTTTTTTTTTGGCTGTCGGCGGGATGACAACAGTTGCACCGCTTTTGCCCTCAGCAAGAAATGCTATTGGCCTATGAAGACTTGGAGTCCCTGCGGACTTCGCTGATGTCGAGGTGCGGGCAGATAAGCTCTGGGTGGAGGTCGTGTCACGAGGGCGCGGCATCGTTTAGACGACAATTGGCTTAAGGTGAGGTGGGCAATGGGCACCGTTATCCGCTGCCCTTTACGTCGGTGGACCCGCAGCTCCAATTCCGTGGACAGCGCAACTAGGAATGAACTTCATAAGGCCAGTTTGATTCGGATTCTGCAATGGATTCACAAATTGTGAGCTTTTGCAAGTCTTTGGGGGTCACTATGGCAACATGTCAATTTCTCAAGCATTCGGGGGATCATACTTTTGATCTGCAAGGAAGACGAAGCCTGGCTTGCTCTATGTACAGTGTTATGTAAGCCCGGCACCGTGCCCTGAACACCGTACCCGTACCCGCCAAACCCGTAGGCAAAACACCGCGGTGTCACCCGTACCCGTGGTGAACCCTAACCACAACAGCCCCGGGTTCTTGCGTCAAGGATTCCTTGATCATTTATTCGACACATTGAGAATGGCCGCAATTCGGAGGGTGCTTATGCTACATGGGCAAGTCTTTATCTTCCATCAAAGATATTGCCACTGGCAGCTGACAAGATGAGGCAGATACTCACAGAATGCCAACATATTCAGCAAGCGGGTTAGTAGCACAGCGTAAATTCTGCTCGAACTTGAATTCTATTCTCAACAACGTCGTGACGCAGCTCGGCGCACTACGCAAGGTCATGGACAAGGATGTTGAGCTGGGTGGGGTCTGTACTATAGGTTCTATTCGTTCAGGTGCTACAGCTCTTCCTTCTCAGTCTTCATCGACGGCCCAGTGGTGTTACAATCTGCAGACCTGGACGGTTTCTCGGCCAATGCACTCGGTGCATCCGAAGCGAGTACGGCAGCGTCTGACCCCGCTCTTACACCCAGAGCGTGGTTCAGGGCGAGCGACGAAGGTAATTTTGCTAGGGGACTAGGGGATACATTACAGATGCTCAGAGATGTCCTTATGCAGGATCATTATGCGGTGAGTTTGAGTATGTATTTTCCATTCCATAAGATAATCTTCAATCCCGCAGGGCGTTTTTGGCTTTAGGTGTGCCGCTTGCGAGTCCCCCTGGGTTCCATTGTAATCGGTCTATCCATCCAGCCAAGGAGCAGGAATGGCAGCTCTTCTTACTGCACTGGTAGGTGAATGAAACTGGCGCGCAGGTAAAATTCACCTTATAAGTGTCATAGCTCGAGAAGCCACATGCATACCCCCCTTTCCTCGTGAATGGCAAGCCACCTCATCCCCCGTTGTGGGTCATCTTGCGCTCAGACAATTTTATTGAAACTCCCATGACCTCGATCTATTTCAGTCAATTTTGTGTCTGCGTATCAGGATTCAAAACGATCGATCCTTTGGCCAGTGACATATTTGGTTTATCGTACTCTACGCCGACATTGCATGTTCTTGGAAAGAGAGACATGATTGTAGCTGAGGGGCCATCAAGATTACTCATCGATTTGTCTGCAAATGCAAGAGTAGAAGAACATGAAGGAAGTCAGTATGTTTCTTCTTCGCTTGGTTTTTCCTCACATATCTGCAGGCCACTTTGTCCCATTGGAAGGGAACTGGAGGAACTTTCTTAGAGACTACCTACGTAATCCTTTGGGAGACGTGCCATCACCTAGCCCAGGGACCCTATCTCAATCTAGCCATGGGGCAGCCACCCTGGTTACGGCTTCGTCCAAGTTGTGAAACAGTTGGGCGTTCGTCGACATCAATAATAACGACTTGACTCTTGGAATGATTATGATGCCAGGACGGTTGCAAGCTTCGCCCGATTAATCCGGCCTTTCAAGGATGTTTCCATCCCTATTGAGAACCTTGCTTTTACGGTAACTAATACTGCATATTCGTGTTGGCCTCCTATGGCCTCCTGCCGGTGGTTCAAGTTTCAGATTTCATGAATAATACTCGATGATTTCTGAACCTATTATTGGCATGTCTTCAATAAAACGAGTCTCCCGGGTCCTCGTTGATTATCTTGCTGGTCGATGGGTGTGCACTATACCATATCTACGTCATTATGTTCCGGCCTTGATCACCTGGATTTTTGCAGAGGCTATTGGTGCCGGGTAGCACCTAGCAGTCGTGATCAGCCTGTGCATAGGCAGATATGATCGGAGCTGTATTGTTATAACTTAACGAGATCGTTTTCCACTCCCTGACGAATGGACTATTGTGCCCGTGAAGGTCAACGGGCGTTTCAAGTTGGACTCGGTATGGAAATTGGAGATTCCGAGTCGGAGGATACTGATGTTTGGCAACCAAATAAGTACAGTATTTCCAAGTCGGTATAGTCACCCGACATCAATATCTACGGCAGAGTATTCTCCACAGCGTACTAGTCACGTTGCTCCACTTCGGAACTCTTGCTGAAACACCACAATGAAGACCAATATATCCCGTGCCATACCCACCCCATTTGACTGATGGTGATGTTTGATGCAGAACGAATTACCAACATCGAGATCAGGTTACATATCATATTTGGGCACAGTCACACCCGGTCAAACTGGCATTGGATCCCGCTTTGGTCTGTGGGGTGATGACCAATGATACCACAAGATGGAGGTTGGGTTTGTTAACAGCAGCGTTGTGACACGAGCAAGCCTGAGTTTCCTGAAATTTACACCTACATCTTTGTAAGGACAAACTATGATGCATTTCAATCTCGCGGATTACATTTTTCGTAGCGACAGATGAACACCCTGTTTAACGTCCTACAGGGCCTAATGCAAATGGCGCATGGCTTACAAACATTGAAATAACGTGCCAGTGTCAAACTCCCAGAAGCTCGCGGTGAGCCTCTCAGCGTCAACCACGTTGAGCGACTAGGATAGAGAGGCTGAGTAATACATGTGGGGAAATCGGAGACCGTACTTAGGATAGAGAAGAAAAGGAAAGAGGGGGGTGGGGGGTCCGGTCATGACAAAATCATTGTAACGATATGGCAAAGAAATACTCAAGCCCTATGGCCGCGCATAGCCCATCAAATACAGATCGTTACAGTCGTGAATTATTACCCTACAGCGTCTAGAAGTTCTTGCACTGTATCAAACCTTCCTACCAGACAGTTAGGTCAGTTATCAGGTCAGTCGACACGGCTGGTGCACCGCTCTACGATCCTAAATATGTTACCCGGTATATGTCCTTCCCATCCCAGGCCGCCATGACTGATCTAGACGCAGAAGCATTTCAAGCATAGACCGAGTCTGGTGATTTTTGAAGAAATGCGCTGCTAGAGCGCGCCGGATGACTGTTCATCCGACATATTATCAATCGTCGAGAGGATATTCCGAGTCACGGATAACTGGAACCAATAGCCTTTTCCTCTCGCTGTCTGGGTAGGAATCCGACCTATACTTGTGCCTAAACATTTTGACTTTCCATGTACCACACTTAGTAGTATGAAACCAGGCTACCAAGGTCCTATGGCAATCATGGTCAGCTGCAGTGTCCGACACAGACATCTTTGGCCAACAAATCAAGTACGTCACCTACAAGCTAAATGGTCTAAGAGCACATTCCGGAAAGTATAACCCAGTTATTTGGTTCCTGTCTCATATCATAAATCCACAGGCCAATATCCTGAGGCGTGCCTTGGTGTGAGGATGACCGGTTTGGCCATAGTTGGATGGGAAGGTAGAAGTTACTATGTCTTGGGTTTCAGTCCGCAGGAGAAAGCTAGAATTGTGATCAGGAAACACGATATCGATCAAGGTGAACCTAGGCCCTCCGTGTCAGCCTGACATAAGAAGGTATGCGAAGTAAAACCACAACTTGAACACTCCAGCCTGGAACTTTGCGTAACGTGTCGACGAGTAATGGAAAGGGGGATCCAGGCTGGAAGCAGGTCCCGAATACTTAATGATCACCAGGTGCTTTGCTTCTCCCAAGTCCGACCTTTCCGACGCTCCTAGCCTTTGGCTGGTTAGTAGATCCGAACTTCAATTGTGCGCGTCGTGAAGTCTGTCTTGACTGAGCGGTAGTCGCCGAGGAACCGTAGCAGCATGTCTTTTCCACCGAACCGATCGCTCCGGTAAGACCGCAAGCCATTTACATAAATGCCGATCTGAGGCTATTGCAACGCTGCCAAGAGGACAAAGAGGTGTGACAGGTGCATGTCACACATGCAGTCGTACGACCGCATTGAAGCCAGATCTATTGCGTGATCACACCCATTTTCATGGACGTCGACCATGTGTTCGACAGCTTGTTATGTCCAGACTGTGTGGAACTCATGCCTCTCCACACGGTCCGCTGATTTAGAAACCATGTGACGACTTGCTGACCCACTGGAATTGGTTAATGGGAATCGGGCGACCTTTCGTCGTGACCTCGAGCCTTCGACAACCATGTCTTTGTCTTCGAACGATTTGGTCTGTTTTACCAACTGCCTACTTCCACAAGAGGACGGTAGCTTGGTGGAGAAAGACCTTTGGATCGACAAACGGCATGGAGTCATTTTGGATGCCCAGGTTGGCCGACAACTGTAGAATTGTGAACTAACATTCTGAACAAGCACCGGATAGGAAACGTTCTACCTGAGGCGAGAAAGACCTGACGAGGTCGTTGACTTGGGTGGGAACATCCTAAGGTGAATGACTAGCACGAGCGGAAGGATGCCTTGCGTAGCGCTCCGCCGGTGAACAGGTCACTAATAGCAGAGTGACCCTCTTAGTCCAGGATTCATTGACATTCAGATCAATGGAGGCTTTGGTTTCGACTTTTCTGTCTATGAAGGCGACGACCAGGCATACCGTCAAGGCCTCAAGCTTGTCGCAGAACGGATTACCGAGACAGGTGTCACAGCTCTCGTTCCAACAATTATCGTACGTGGTGGTCATCAGAAATTCTATGGGTTTGTTCTCTGAGAGGAGCATCCCCGCAGACGCAGGAGAAATCGCTCTACCCAAAGCTGCTCCACCTCTTGCGACCATGGTCACCCTCGCAAGCCGCACATTTACTGGGCTGGCATGTCGAAGGTCCATTCCTGCACCTCGCAAAGCGCGGCGCGCACGCTCCACCGTTGATTGTTTCTGCGTCAGGCGGATTCAGCTCCTTCGAATCTACTTACGGCACGGAAAACCTAGTTGGGGCCGAGGATTGGATAGGAAGCGACGGTGGTGTCGGGGTCCGCATGATCACGGCTGCGCCCGAAGTCGAGGGGGTGATGGAAGCTATTCCCACAGTGAGCAAGAGAGGTCTCTGTTTCAACATCGGTCACAGGTGAGCCTCGCATTTTCCGTTCAATAAAGGATATGCACTCAACGACTGATCCAGTATTTGCTCGACGGACGTGGCGGCCGCTGCGGTCCGAAATGGCGCCAAATGCATTACCCACTTGTTCAACGCAATGCCGCAGCTCCACCACCGGGACCCCTCGATCATTGGCTTGCTGGGTGCCTCGCTATATACATCCGCTGCCCCAGCGTCAGACTTTGCACCACTTCCGAGCTCGCCGATCAAGTTGGGGCCTGCTTCGGAGTTGAGTTACAAAAACACCTACGCATCAGAAGCATTCGACGAGATTCAGACACCACCAGGAACGCCGTTGAAGCGCGAGATCAGACAATCCTCCTCCACCCTTGAACCGTCTCCATTTGAAAGACCATTCTATGAGATAATCGTGGATGGCATCCATTCCCACCCAAACTCTATCAGGGTATGCACAAGTACATGTAGCCGTACAGCACCCAAGGTACTCATACGATTCTTTTGAAGCTGGCATATTCTGCACACCCTGATGGGTGTATCTTAATTACTGATGGTAACACTATCCCCATTTTGTCCCAGGAAATGACGGCTGATGACATCACCAGCAATGAGGATACTAGATCCCCACTTGAAAGACGGTGTTCACGAGTGGCGTGACAGTCGTCGCTTGTTCAAAGAAGGTGACAAGCTTTATCTAGAGGGTACCACGACGCTCGCTGGGAGGTTCGTCTGTACCACGTTACCCGGTTGATCCGTGGTTTGCTTATCGATCCTGGTCTCCCTCAGTGTGGTCACATTGGACAAGTGCGTCCGCAACCTTGTACAGTTCACAGGCTGCTCGCTCGGCGAAGCGATAAAGTGTGCGACCTACAACCCGGCAAAGTGAATTTTTGCAAACGTAATGTACGCTATAACTCTCTGTGCTCACGCGTCTGCTTCAGATGCCTCGGGATCGAGAACAAGAAGGGTACCCTCAGGGCCGGTGCGGATGCTGACTTGGTCGTTATCGACCGTCGAGGCAAGGTTCTCAGCACGTGGGTGAAGGGCAAGAAGGTCTGGGAGAAGAACTGACGTATCTATTATACAATGCAATCCGGTTCGAAGTTGTTCGAAAACGAGGTGTTGTGGTACAGTTGCGGAGTCAAACACATCACGTTCAAAGAGTGAGTTTTCCTGCATCCACAAACCGTCGGAAACATGGTTTTTGTGCAGAATGCGCCTATTGAGCATTAATACAATGGATTCGCGCGAGCAGAATTCTCTGAAACATCCATATCGACCATTTTGGGGGTCAAAATTTTGGCGCACCCGAGAAAAAAATCGCTAAAATCATATAAAGCATGCCAAATGTTTCCCTTTTATGTGCTGGATATGATTACAGGAACAGACAACAAAGAAAAAATAGTGCTGGCATACTGAAAAGTCATTAAGTTGGTGCCAACTGGCTAAAACTGCTGAAAATTCACTGAATTACCCAACTAAATTGATTATAGAGCACCCTCACATCCCGATCGGACCCTATCCACCACCAAAGGTAGCAATACGGACCCTTGATAAACACTCAAAACTTTGTTCATACAGGTCAAAAATTTGGCATGCTGAAAACTTCGTGGGAAAAATGCCCGATGTGTGTTTTCGGGTGTATTTTGATGCCCTGAGTTCAAATCTGTTGATGGTTTGTCTCAAAAAACTCATCCGAGTGCTCTACCAAATTGGTGGGTTTTGATTGTGGAGAGTCGGATTGGCCATTACAGATACGCAAAGCACAAGATAGATGAGAATAGATCCTTTATGTGTGAGTGTGTTTGGTAACATGTTCAGAGAGGATTGGTCTTTCTCGTTTGCATAGCTACGCAGCATAGATAAATATGGCAATGTCGAAAACTAGTTTTTAATTTTTGGGGACATTCTCTTCGTGTGGGTAGAGCCGCTCCCTCCTGCACAGATTCAAGCTATAGGTCAGTGGTGCTCTGACATCTTCCAATGGTATATTCACCGTCACCCTACCCTACTGCAGGCCGTCCCCTTTCACGGGCGCTCGGTCCACGATCCTTCATTCGCCTGACTAGTAGTATCTTTTGCTCGTCCGCTGTACGTCCCATTTTACCTTTTCTTTTTCTTTATCCCTCTTTCTTCTTCCCTCCCTCCTTCCCTTCCTAAACCCATATAGCGTTCCAACAGTGTCCTCGCTTCGTATTAGTTTGCGCCGCCTATTTTTGGCCTCGTCTCTTCGTGTGCATCGTGTTCAGCATGGCCCATTTGGTTGTGGTGCAACCGTCTTATGGCTGTGTGCAATGGCATCTCGGGTCATGTCGAGCGGCCCGGCTTTGGCTGGCTTCTCGTCCGGGTGTCATCCACACAGCCTGAAACTAATTAGCTTGTGTCGATTTGAAACTCGTTCACACGCTGATCAGTTTGTGATATGTCCAAAACTCTCGGGGGGCGTTTTTTACGGGGCCCTACTGCTTGCTGACAGTATTTTATTCTCTCCTCGACTCACGGCAATGTACATAACATGTACATCCATTTTTCTCATCTTCTCCCCATCGCTGCCACCATTGCAGTTGTTTCCAGTGCTCCCCCCACAATCAATTATGAAGATCGTTCGGGGTATTGTTCGCGCTATGCACTTCCCATGTGTTGTCCCCGGATGGACTGGCCCCCATATCCATACGAACCCAAAGTGAGATTTGCCTGTCGTTCATAACTTGGTATATTCCAGCCAACGACAGTGCATGCAGAGGATCAAGGGTTGTAGATCGGTTATGACAAAGCGCGTGAGATGCCCCCCTAAGCATCCCCACCTCCATTGCTGCGTAAAGGTGAGTAATAACCACGCAAGTGAAATAGAGCAACGTTGCCACCCCCTCGCGAGTAGATCAACAACCGCTACATAGCCTGCATACCCTCTGTGCGAAGCCCGGTCAGGTCGGAGCCTTCCCAGGGTGCACAGAATGCATAGCCCAAGACGGAGCCTGTGGGAAAGAGAGGACGTCGTTCTCGTATTTGATCTCACAGCTTATCACTGCGAAATGTCATATTTAGTGACCGATCGGCGGATCTGTAGAACGCCAGTTCAAGAGCTACGGTAGCTGACCAGGATGGCGTAAACCTTGTCAGGCATAGTGATATGTAGTTTCTGACGCATCGCCAGCATATCGGCACATCTCTCGCACAACCTCTAACTTTACTACAGGAGGGGTTGTGCCGTCAAAGTGCTCGTGAGGAGGATCTAAGATCTTAAAGCCACCTCGTTTACCGACAATATATCAATCGAGTGTACATTCGAAACAACATTGGGTTTTAACAATTCTTCAGCATGATCTTCTGAGAGCAGTGTATTCGGCGGCATCGAGGTATCCAGCTCTTGTTCAGAACCTACTTCGAGTCTCACAGAGTTTGAGGGGCTTTGACAACACTGAGGGTGCCAGATCGGCTGTCAGTGAGAATATTGTCGACATGCTAGCAGCCGACGGCGGGATGGAAGGTGGCCTTTTGGATCATTCTTGTACTTGATCTTGAACTCTGTAGCAAAGGGTTGGAGGGTTGGAGGGTGTGGCCTAGCCGACGTCGCCGCGTTAGGGAAGGGGTCAATCGCAATAGGCCTTGTGGCGTGGGAAGCGAGATGGGCGAAACCGCCGCTGGGGCTCTCGCAGCAATTCGTTCTCTCTCCCGTCCTCATCTACATTGTTCAGTTACTAGCAGAAGCTTACTGAACACGGAAATATCGCCCAATCAGAGTCCTCGGGGTAAAGCCTTCTGAAATAGAGTGTGACGTGTTCAGTGCTGCAGACGCTGCTTCCAGAGGTTTGAGGTCGGAGGTCCTGAGGTTTTGAGGTTGCGATATCTCCGTTTGTGACTACTGGATCCGACGTGATCCCAAATGGAGTATGTTGATGACCATGCGAATCATGTGCGCCACTGCCTAAGAAACAAAATTGTAGTTCGTATGTCGATGTGTAGAAGCTTCCTTGGGTGTCCGTTAATGCCTTTTTGTCCTCGCTGCTCGTTATTTATGTACCAACTATCAGCAAAGTGATCTATGTGACATCAAGCACAACGTACACGTACACATACATAATGGTGTTCGTCTACACATAGCACTGAGCTATGGCACAACATGGGATTTTCCGCATCAAGCTTTGAACGAACCTTCAACAAACAATCCCTGAGATTTTACATAACTGGTCATTCTTCTATCTGCGTCTGAGAATACTTGAAAGGACCGTATGCTCGTTCCGCCATTACTATGGCAATGTCCGGGATCCGGCGCTGCGCCTCCCATTCTATGCACCAAAGGAAATCAGCCGCGACGACCATGTATGCCTGCCGGTCAACGTATGTTGAGCGTCTCATTCGTGCTAGCGAAACCTTTTGCATGACACACCTGAGAGACGAGTCGCAACAGCATGCTCGTAGTGAACACGCAGCCAAGCGCCGACAAGACAGCATAGGTGGCGAAAAACATGCCAGCCACCTTGAGGGGCGCTCTGAACCACCACCACGACGTGCAGGTGCGAGCGAGAAGCAAGCCTATCGCTGCCGCCACCTCGCTAGATTGATCCCATACTGCTTTAGAAAGTCGACTTCGGCTTGACTCGTGGAGGCTGGGAGGAAGCTGTTTCTGGAGACCTTTTGTCGACGTTCGCGACACGAACGGCGGGGAAGACAGTTGGTAATGCGCGAACGCAAAGTCGGAGCTGCCGTACCCCCCATGATGCCTCCGGCCGTTCGGCCCCTCATCAACTCTGTCTGGATCTTGCGCGAATATGTGACAATAGCGGAGCCTGACGTACTCCGCTACATCATGAGGGATAATGCTGTCCATGGCGGACCCACATGCCGTGGACTGGAGGCGCGAGGCGTATCCATCTTGGAACTTGAGTGTGGTATTTCGAAGGAGGGTATAGAAACGGTCGGCTGCGCCAGAGACCTTGCTGAGCGCAGTATCTCCTGTTTCGAAGGAGGTATAATGATGAAAGACGACGAACATGCCAGCGATGACATTGAGGTAGAAGCTGATAGGTACGCGGGCCATGGCAATATGCAGTGGTGGACAAACTTTATAACAATATGGAATCAAGATGATGCGAGTCCACAGAGAAACCGCAAGTGTATGATAATCTGGTTCATCGAGATGGTGTCGGACACAACGGTGATCCAAACAGCGACAAATCTGTGCGCTGCTCTCGTACTATGTAATTCTCAAATTCCACAGAAGCATTCACATTTAAGCAGGTATTATGGTAAGAGGCATTACCGGTAGTATAAATTTGACATGGACTCGAAATGCATGACCTACTCATTCATACGAGGGCGGTGCTTCTCCGGTCTCACTCACCAGACCAGACACTAAGGGTACAGGAAACTGGGTGCGACTGGCAGACGTATCAGATGAACTGGAGTCCCCTGTTGCGAGGCACGCGACACAATTCGAAAGAACGGAGAAGGGGTGGGCTGCGTGGAATTCTGCGCGGGCTTTCGCTTGATGACGAATACGACACGGACAGGCAGACATGTCTTCCAAGGTCTCATGTTCCGACCGCAGTGCTTCGTCATATCGCGGAAGAGACCTCCATTCTGACGTGCAGCGGCACTGTAAGCGGTGATAAATGGATATGAGAACATGCCAGACACGTTGAAGCTGGATTGCGGACTTACCGACAAGATTTGTATGGGTACGTGTATTACGATATCATCCAGTTTCTTCCTCGTTACGGCTTCCTCTTCCTTTTCCACTCTCAAGATTATCTTGAGCGTATGGTATACCATGATATTGCTGCGCTTCTTTCGATTAGAGGGGTGTAGGATCGAGCAGGAGTCAGGCAGTGCCAAAAGATGGCGGATTGTCCATGGCCCTGGTCCCATAAACGAGGATGCCACTTCACTCTCCTCATCAGGCCCCCGAAAACGATATAGTGGGGACTTCCGGAACGCATCTGGCTCATTCGACACTAGCGGTAAAATAGGTTCGCTATTTCTTTGATTGGAATTGTTGTGTCTGACGACCAATAAAGTGGTGCGCCGTATGGCATCTGTCCCTACTTGCGACCCAGCTCGTGTGTAGTATTCCGTCCGTTCTTTGAATTCCCATAGATCAGCCAGAATTGGTTCACCTCACGGGGTTGCTCACCGTCCAGATATGCTATTATCGAGTGTACTTTGATTCTTGCCAAAGGATTGATGGTAAGCTGAAACGGCACTTTCCCGCCTACAGGCACGCTACGCGCCACAATTTGTACCCGGTACTGGAGTTGACCATCCCATTCTTGCTGCAGGTCAACTCTCCCGCCCTCTTCTGATTCACCGCTCTTCGGTGCACAAACAACGATGAGCTCCTTTTCTGCAGTCATCTTCGACCTAAATGCGCTGTGTCGCTTGACCTCGGCTCTGATCGTCCAAGTAAGCGATCCACGATCTGCCTTCATCGTTGGCGGCGAAGCATTTGGGATCGTGAAAAATATCGGGTAGGTATACGTCCCTGCACTGCACGTCATATCATTCCCTGACGGAGGATGTGTCGGAAACGCACCTTCTGGGAACACGGCCCAGCCATTACCGTTCTGATCGTTTGCACCATCGGCCATCGAAGACTCAGCATTTCCAATTTGAAGGAACGCAGGTCTCACGCCGTTAGCACCGGCTTGAGCCATACCTTTTCCCCTCATCATTGGTCGACTGCGTCGTTCTTGCTCATCTGACTGGGTCCCCGATTCAGCTCGAGATGACCGAGATTGCATGCGATCTTTCACCGTTTCAAGGACATGAACGACTCTGCCAAACGAGAAGCGTGAGTGCGATCTGCCTCTGCGATCTTGTTCTGAGCTCCGGGATGAAGAGCCAGTGGCAACGCGGCATAAACCATAGTACCCGACGCTGTCAGGACCCGACGTGGAGGTATTGCAGTGTGCGTTTCCGCCCTCCGGGAGTTGTTCAATGCTCGTGGTACACGACAGAGCTTCATCGGGTGCTGAGTGTACGCTGGATGTTGATGACTCATATAAAATATCGGGCGTCAAGCTGCCTCGAGAAGGAATAGAAGATCCTAATGTATGTGCACCCTCAGAGTTCATCTTTCGCATCGAAAATGAAGCACCTACCCCCTGGCTCAGCCATTCTCGAGCTGCTAGCAACCAATTGTGATCTGTCTACGATGAATGGGTACAACTCGGCATTGAGGGATGAGTGCTGGTCCGCTGGACTGGTGTATGGTGGGGCGGGCTCTGATGCTATCACATCCTGCTGAGGATCTGCGACATTATTAATTCCTAGATCATCAGAACAAAGTGGTCGCCTGATCCTTGGCGCTTGACGGTCTAGACTGGCACTACGCCCACAGTCAACTCCATTGAGACGAGTGTCCCGCGCATCGAGCCCAGTATGGTTTTCGAGAAACTGGACTCTGGGATTTGTGGATATGACGCTCCGCCGTACCTGGTGCACGGGACCCGCTTCAAACACCACCGTTGTTGCAGAATGAACATTATATTTTTCTGTGACGTCGACGCGAGCAGGTCCAGAACCTATGAACCTCTGATCAGACATTGCAGAGGGAGAACTGAGGTACAGGAGGGCTTACCTTGTATGTAATAAGTAATCGCTTTCGCCTGCAGCTCGAGCCGGATATTCGATATTTTCGTGGGCTTTGCCAAATTGAGCGTGAGGGAACCTCGGACGACGGCTGGTGGTGAAGTCTCTTCATCATGATGGCGGGATGCGCGCTCTGGTGGGCTGTGGAGGGGGATAACCGGTTCGGTCAATTGAATGGAGAGAGAGTTCTTATCAGGATGCATGGGCCCTGGCAACTGAGACGTGCAGGTCCTTTTAAGCAATCACGGAGTCACAACTGGGCATTAAAGGAATAAATGGATAGTTCGTCCGAACTTCAGCACAGACCGAGTCGCGACGGATTTGTTCCTGAAGGAACATCTTCGATAGCGTCACATTTCGGACATCTTCGGCGCACCAGCGGACTCTGAATAAACATAACTGGGTCGAAATGTTCCCAACTTGCCTGGAAGCTACATCATCATCAGCATAAATTGCGCCCGTCTCCGGGATGCCGACTGAAAAAATCTGCATAAGAGCAATGCATAGTGCACATTGAATGGGATTCGGAAACAAGTCTTAGGTTTATGTATCTTTCTAATCAGAAGCCATGTTGATGATAGATGTTTCTCATAGCATGCAAACCTTTTTTGTGGGTTCCAACGATGTGTATTATGTATATATATGTGTAACGGGTCAGGTATTTGAAAGTTTCTGCACGTCCAGCAGCCTAGTTGCATTTTGATCACCAAACCTCAACCTTTGCGGCGCCATCACCCGACGTTTTGGAGGTGCCATTCCAAGGCAGTTTACCGTCCAATCACAGATGAGTCTTTCGTCCTAGGTTCACGATCCAATGTTCGTCGCCTGTATCATGGAGGCGGCATACCCGTTTCTTCGTGGATTGTAAAAGCCCCGACCGCTCGGGGTGGCTTGGAATCTCGATTCCGAGTCATTACAGTGCATTACGACCAGATGGCAATTACTTTAATTACTTTCAAGTAGTCTGTGGTAAGGATATACAAAAGTAAGGTTCCATTATATGCGTATTCATGGGAATGAGGTCTCGATATGTACGTGGCAGAGAGCAACCTCCACCGGGAATAGTCATCCAATCAGAGAGGTGGCAGGAGGAAGGTCAGGTAAGCCAGACAACCATGGCAATCACGGAAACACCCAAACACACAGATGCAAATATGCTAACCGCAGCAGGCTGGAGGGCCCATGCGTAGCACAGAATACCAGCGATAGCAAGCACGAAGCCTACCGCAGCAAGGAGGACGCACAGCGAGTGGGTCCGACTCAAGAGGTTAGACGGTACCTTAGACTTGAATAGTGGAACTTGTTCGAGATGGGGATTGGTTGAAACAATGGGCGGTTCCACCAGTTGAGACAACTTCCTCTGGTTTCCATCCGATGCTGTTGTACCATGGATCACAGATTCGTGCATCGTTGGTCGGACATCATGATTCGTGAAGGTTCGCTGTTGTGCCGGATCGACGGCATTCCGCTCGATGTCGTTGATCACGGTTCCGTGAAGGGGGGAGGTTGTCATTGTGATGCCTTCCACCTTCAATTCTTCACGAACAGCCTCTTTCAGTTTATAAGTGATCAAGAGGAATGCACCCAAAAACGAGAGGACGGCTGCAAACGAGGATTGCAAGTCAGATTGTAGTAAAACAACCACACACAGCACGTACCAGCATAAACATGCACGATCAATGCCCCCAGAAGACAGGCGTTTGATGCCTGCAAAGCGTTATTTGCCAAGTCGTTAGGGTTAGCTGGCTTCGTGTTCACTAACATGGCCGCCTCTGTAGCTGCAAAAAATGTAGTCTATAAACACACAAGTCTCAGGCTACGCAGAACAACATGATGTGAGACCTCACGATGACGCTAATTAACTGAAGTCGTTCTTGCCAAGAATTGATGAGATTCCTCATTGCGCGTTTTCGCGCCTTTTCGTCTTCAGCATCTTGCTCTTCCTGTGTAACTAAACCGATGGATAAGCAAGATCATCAACTAGACCCAAGTTTGACGAACGTTTTTTCTTTGGTTGGGCCAACTCACTAGCTTGAAAAATCTTCTCTCCTGGTTGACTCGTTAATCCTATCCCCTCGTCTACGTCATCCACATGGTGAAGGCCTATCATTGACTTCATGAATCCACCACGAGCAGGCTCTGTCCGAGATTGCTCGGGTGAAGTTACGACTCTGTGTGGTCCTGTAGATCATTCGGTGAGATGAAGGAATACTTGAACTTGACTGCACAGAGACAAACGGTTGGGTGGGTATGTGCCTACGGAACTCATCCTGGCGTCAGGTCGTAACCAGTAGTTTGGTGTCGTCCGCCACGCGAAAACTGCACGTAGGATGGTTCTGAACAATTTCTGGGAAAGTTGGCTCACGGACGTGAGAAGGTTAGAAGCGTGCTATATGTTGCATGCTCTGCCGTTACAATATATATGAGCAGACCAGAGAACCAGTGCGCCAAGAGATGCATGTGTCAATCGTTGAGTCAAGGACCGGCGTCAAGATCATTGTGACTTGGACAAGGATACTTGAGAGGCTGCGTGACTCAAGTGGAGCCTCAGCACCAGACGGAAACCAGACAAATCCGACGGAATCGATGATGCTATCCACGATCTTGGCGTCGGTGTCTTCATAAATAGCGGGAAAAGTTTTAATATCAAAGTACATACTGGCAGCTTGCCGAGCCCCTGGGAAAGTGCACAGGGCTATGCATTGTCACTGGCACTTCGCTTGGGAAGAGTCTCATATTTTGAAAAATAAGAGATCTCCATACTCACCTGCACACTTACCACTAGTACCCCTGACAAGTATCTAGTGACCAACCTCCCCGAGGTGGCATAATGTCAAAGGGTTTAGGTTGGTCGACTTATCACATTCCACCACCACACAGCATAACCCTCTGTGTGGTTGTCCACTGCCCCTGAGTGGCCCAGGGTTCGCAGTACGAGTCTGGATTTCTTCAGGGCAGGCCGACATTGTTGCGCTGTCACATTCCAATGATTCCGTCATGTAGAATAAGGCTTCGAGTCTGTCTCGGCTCCACTGTTCCCCGACTACCTTCTTTCGATTCTTCAGAGTAATCTGTCGTTCTCCGGAATCGCCATGACGTTCCTAATCCAGCCTGAAGGAGGAACAATATTATGTAATGGGTCCGGGGTCTCTAGCAGCCCCATCCCTGAGACTCTGAGACCTTTGCGACCCAAAATTGGTCATCACATTGAGCCCCGCGCCCTTTCAGCCCACTGTGTGGATGCTAGTTCCCTGACAGTGCGGCTGACCGGCCAGTTTGCACACACAGCCATTCGAAGCTTGAACGAGGTTCTATCTTTACCGGACCCGACTGCAAGGAATTTACTAGTAGCCTCCTTTAGTTGCAAGAAATAGTTAATCCCACCCTCGACAATGCTGACAAGGCTGAGCATCTGTTCATAACATTGACCTGAGTCCAAAATTATGCAGGACTTTTGTAGGACTCAGTCAAATGTACTGGTCGGCAGTCCCTCGGCCATGTCTACTGGGCTTACTAGTACTGCATCGAGACGCTGAATTCTCCACCACAAGGCCCCTCCTTAGCCATCTCACCTTACATGCTTCATGAGAAGTGTACCCATGTCCTCACTGGCCCGACTCTGAAGCGCAGACATGACCCCACGCCACCCATCTCTGTCCAACCCAGGAGACTGATGAAATAGGTATGTATGTATCTTGTGGAGTTTTCGCACCCTGAGTCCGAGAAAAACAAAAAGCACTGATCTACCAGAGATATTTGCACCTAGTGATGAAAATTTCAAGGCAGTCCGACCATGAGCGGCGTTCGGACTGGCTGCATTCTCAGGCTGCTGATGCAGAAGAAAGGTTGGTTTAAAGTGACCTCCATTGTCGAGGAGGCAGAGAGTCTCTTCAAACCAAGTACAGCATTTGTGATCACGTTTCTGGAAAGGAATATGTTTGTTCATATATTTCAGGGATTGCATATGTGCAAATGATGTGTGGCTGATGTGATTGGATGGATAGCTTGCAACACGTATCATCATCCGAACATATTGTTCCCCATGTGGACTTGGTCACCCCGGCCGTACACTTCGACACAGTACCTGCAAACTGACCTTAGTATGTTTCTCGGGAGCTTCTTTCCTGATCTATACGGAAGGGCATCGTACTGTAAACGGCCTGACCGCCGCGCATAGCCACTACACCAAAAGGTAGAATACTGAATGACTAGCATTCAGCAGCGTGGACGGTATATGTACTAGTTATGGGACCTAGGTAAGCCAGCGTGCTTACACGTACGTGGTTTCAACTGACGGAGGCAAGAGTATGCAAGTGAATTCGATCGTACAATTTCTCACATTCCACTGAGTACCAGGGCTCGTCGTATCCGTTCTTAGTCATGTCATGAATAGGAACTCAAACTACCAGCGGAATGGTGTTCAACCGCTACAATGGTTTCACTACATCCTGCGAGCCCGAGACGACCTGCGAGGTCATTTACTCTGGCGATAGATTCAGAAACTACTTTGCTACAGGAAGTAGATTGTTAATTACTACCTGACCAACCACTACCCAAACCACGCATCCCATGACATCCGGAACACCACTGGAATGGTAGAGTCTTATTCTCCCGTTCGCTGCAAAGACTGAGCAATTAGTCCCGTACCTTCCCTGATAAATTGGCGAACGGAGCGAACTATGTCGTAACTGTATGTTACTCTCTTGTTTAATTTATGTGAACGGCTTGAGTTCACTGGCACGCTAACCCCGCACACTTAGATTGACGGTCAATTCAGACTTGTCTGCAGAACGTCTCCCACGTCAGCGGAGTAAACTTTACCATGATCAACGATGCCCATCTCGCAGCTGACAAATCGACCATCCGATTCATCACCCGATGGTGAGGATTCTTTCCCAAGTGAACTCTGGACATTGTGACAAACCAGTTCTCGCTGATCTATTCCCCTGTGAGTGGTCTCGGTATGCCTAATTACCCCAAGTTGCTCTCTGCTCTGCTCGCTCTGCCTTGAGGTTAATGGATAGTTGTACCTCTGAACTCTCGGTCTAATTGACAAGTCGCAGGCAACTGAATCGCGTAGTATGAACAACGCATGACACTTCGGTTGCCACTCAATTGCCACCTGTGCTATTGACATTAGATGACGAGAACAGCCGAAAACGACCGCTGGATATCGAAAGCTTGCATCTCAACTCCTGCTTACCTTAGAGCGATAACAACACAAGTCATGATCGCTTCGGCAGCGCAGCTTGGGCGGCTTCGGCCAAGGACCGTTCTCGAGCCTCCTCCGTAGCCTTTTGTCACACGTTCAAAGCAGATCCTTGAGAGTGCCAGAAAAGGGGGGGGAAAGTCGACATTACCTGTATCTCCTCCCGTGCCTTGGACTCGACTTCTCTCTGCGCAAGTGCCTAAAGACACCACCCCAATTTCAGTCCGGTCTGTGCGCGGCATGAAACAGACGTCGTACCTCTAAAAGCGGGCGGATGGAACAAAAACAGGCATGAGAATCGAGATGAGCGCGTCAGAGAAGTATACACATGACGCACCTTTGCCTTTCGCCATCACATGCTCATGGACAGAGTAACCTAAGTAGATCCCGTATAAGCTGATTGCCGCAAGCCCGCTAACGAAGGTACGATGAAGAACATCAGCGAGGGTGAGGGGTGTCCGATTGTACTTTGCCTGCCTCAAACCTAGAAAGGTGAGCAAGGACATGAATTTCTGCACTGGCAGTGGTGGCGGTGGTTAAATTATGTTACACAGCCACAGCTTGACAAACTTAGAGATCCCGTACATCACATCCGAGTCAGTAGTACTGATATCATTCCTTATTCAACAACTTCCTGAACGCTCTTGATGCCTCTGACTGCACCTTTGAAGAGTAAGTAGCGTCTTATCATCACTAACCGATCTGTCCAGCGGCGGATGCACAAGTGGATGTACATTTAAATCGATGCCCCGACTCGGAATTGGCTTCACGCACCCCACGTATAAGCATGTGGAACCGTTATGCCCGCGAATGTTATTTCGGTCTCATACCATTCTATACTGCACGCAGTGCGCCGAGTACGCTAAGCTGTGTCTGATGGGGGTCACCTTCCTCTGCAACTCTGCGACTACAATGTTGCCGGAAACAGTAGTTTTTCTTGGACCTCTCAAGGATTGTGGATTCATCTCCTTATTCAGGTTTAATCACTTCGACGCGTAGGAACCCAAACCAATGGCGGAAAGATATTCAATCTTAGTTTCCACGGAACGTCCCCTTATATCGCTTCCGTCGGTGACTCGGTGCCTCCATGGTCCCGCCCAGCTCCACTGTCTATGGCCTCGAGGCGGCCCGTGAGGAGGTCATACTCTGGTGGCGGATTCAGCAAGTACTTTGCTATACTCGACTACCAGAAGACGACTGTTATTACCACCTGACTACCACCCTTCTAATATCTGGGATTCTGGATGGCACTGTACTCTCCTCAAGTTGTCACTAACCAGTGAGTAGTCCCTCGCTCAACCCGAAATTTCTGCGAGCGGAGCGAACTACGTCATCGCTGCATGTTGGTCTTTCTTAGCGAATATTCGAACTCGTTTATGGAACCTCTTGCCCCCCTCCCGTCAGTGGCACGATCTTTACTATGACCTATGATGCTCATCTCGCAGCGGGCAAATCCACCATTAGTTTCACTAACGCGATGGAGCGAGCCGTGGACATTCTAATTAAATTGTATTTTCCTCCGCATTCTCCGGCACTTTCGACAACATCACAATTGGAGACGACCCGGGATGCGGACCCAACAGATTCAATGCTATGGTTGGCTGCAACCCAGGTCTTCCTAATTACCCTAAGTTAGTTCTTTTTCTTGATGGGCCCAAGACGTCAATACAAAGCACGTGTGCGTTCATACCCTGTATGTATTGTTTGACCATCGGAAAGCCCAAGAAATTCGACCAAGTTTGGCTTTATGAGGTCGTAATAAACATTCTGGCTAGTATGCCAGCATCCTTGTTCCACGTCAAAATGAGGTACATCAAAGCTGCTTTTCTCGGTCACAACCATATGGCTCTTTCGTAGGTTTCCCGTCAGGTGTCTATTGTAGATCCTCTTTGAATATACTTGTAACGGGAAGGCCACCTGCAATAGAGCCTCAGAGATAAGTGTGATCAGAAACTGTCGGCAAGCGACGTCGGGTCACGGCGACAGGTCGACGAGCAAGCCGGTCATTGAAAGAACAGCGACGCCCAGGCATGTAGAAGCAAATATGCTGACCGCAACTGGTTGCGAGGCCCAGGCGTAGCACAGGATACCAACGATAGCGAGTACGAAGCCCACCGCAGCAAGGAGGACACATAACGTGTGGGTCCGTCGAAGAAGGTTCGATGGCACTTTCGACCTGAATGGGCCGACTTGTTCAATGTGGGGGTGGCTCGAAACAACTGGTGGCTCCACAAGGGATGTACTCTTTCTCACGTTTCGCGCCAGCGGGGGTGTTATTGTGATGTGGTTTACTGCCTTATGCGCCGCCGTCGATTGTGTGTCTGTGTCGCTGAGTTGTTGCTTTGCATTCCGTCCAACGTCGTTGGTAACAGATCCCTCGAGCGGCGAGTGTACCATCCTGAGACCCTCCGCAATCATCTCGTCGCGTGTGGCCTCTTTCAGTTTATACCTTATTAAGAGGAATGCACCCAAAAATGAGAGGACGGCTGCATGCGAGAAGGTAACCTAAGGCGATTCTAGAAAAAAAAATGAAACGAACCAGCATAAACGTGCACAATCAACGCCCCAAGAAAACAGGCGTTCGATGCTTGCAAGGTATTGTTTGCCAAATCGTTGGGGCCAGGTTTCGTGTTCACTAACATGGCTGCCTCTGTCGATGCGAAAAATGTAGTCTATAGACGAAGAGGGTCTCAGTCGATGCATAAGATGATGCGGCAACTCACGATGACGCTGATTAATTGAAGTCGTTCTTGCCAGGAGTTAACCAGATTCCTCATTGCGCGTTTTCTTGTTTTTTCATCCTCTGCATCTTGTTCCACTTGTGTGACTGCACCGAAAGTTGAGAAATGTCATTGACCATGTCAAGATCTGACGAACCTTTTTTCTTTGGTGGCCAAGTAAAGTAATCACTATGATCAGGATTCGATGAATTTCCCATCTCCGGTTCAGTCGGTATCGTTATGTCCCCGTCCACGGCGTCCACATCTCGGCGCCGCATCACGGACTTCATGAATCCACCAGGTGCTGGTTCCGTCCGAGAGCGTTCAGCGGAAGTCACGTCCCGGCGTGTATCTAGAACTGAATGGATGAGCAAGACGAACTTTCGTCAAAGACGGAACACGAAAACGAACGTGCTGGCGGATACGTGCGCACCGAACTCATCCTGTTATCCTAAGGCTGTGGTCTTTGGGCCGTCGTGAAAGGTAGAAAGCTTTGAGGGTGTCACGTAGCGTGCTTTACTCGGAGATGGATATTGTACGGTCACAGAGCGGAGAAAACTAGCATAGGCGCCAGGCACTGCTTTTAGTACGTACTGCATCATGATCATTTTTGGGTGTTGACTTGAATATTTCGACCCGGACAGTGCTCGATATCTATGGAGGGGATATGGCGGAAACAGATGAAGTGGTATCAGTAGTGTTTTTCTAAATCGGAGTCAGCGATGTTTAAGCATAAGATTCAGAATCAAGTACTGCGACCCCCCTGGGATATACTGGTTGAAAGTATCTCGACAGTCCACAGAATTACAACGATGGATCCTGATTGGCATTTCTCTTGAGGAACTGGCGCAATGATGCCCAAGATTGGTTCATGCTCTATTGGCTTCTACCTGAAAAGAGCAACCGACTCGGTGGCCAAAAGACTCGGATGTAAAGCACTATAAATTAGCAATAGAGTAAGCTAGACGTCTTTCTTCTGGCCTAGAGCGGGGATGACGAAGATCGGAACGAAGAACAAAACAAGCTAGAGGGGAAACAAATTGATCAAGAAAAGAGACAGATGAAAAAAACTGATAACGCTACAGCCGCCAATCTCGGAAGAAATCCCAGTCGTTTTGAACGAAACGTATCATGTACTCCGACACGCTTCCTCCATCCCCTTCTTCCCCACCGTGTTCGTGCTCGCCTTCTTCACCCTCCACCTCGCCGCCACCGTCAGTCTCCCCGCGTGTCTCCACCACCTCCTCCGCACCAAAGTCAGCTTGATCTGCACCTTCGAGCACGTCTTCCTCTCTCGCCGCGATCACAGCGGCTTGCGCATCCTCGGAATCTTCAAACTCGCCCAGCGCCCGCGTCAACGCCCCATCGTCCTCGAACAACGTCCGCCAGTCAAACTCGCCCTTTTGGATGACGATGTCGTCCAGTGAACGCTTCTGGTTGGCCTTCATGAGCATCGCTTCTTCCACCGTGTGCGAAGATATGAATCGGTAAATGTGTACGTCGCGAATCTGACCGATTCGGTGGGCGCTGTGGATGATCATACCAAGTTAGCGACGGGCAGCTCGCATACCGATCACAAGATAGCCCACCGGTCCTCGCATTGTCGATCCATCTGAGGATTGAAATCGCTGTCGTAAAATATGACCGTGTCCGCGCCCGTCAAACTATGGGTCGGATGAATATCCCGAACGAACGAAATGAGGTGAAAGCACCCACTTAATACCGACGCCGCCAGATCGAGAAGACGAAATGAAACAAAAGATTCTCGCATCTGCATTGAACCGCTCCGTGATGTACTGCCTGTCTTCGATCTTGGTCGCACCGTCCAATCGGAGGTACAGATACCCGTGAAAGTTGAGAAAGATCTCGAGAATGTCTAACACCCGCGTCATCTGTGTAAAGATCAATATCCGATGTCCCTCCGCCTTCTTCAACCGCAAGAGCCGACTCAGCTCCTGCAACTTGCCACAGTCGTATTGAAGCAAGGACGGGTCGGGAAACGCAACCTGAAGTTTGACGCTCGTGCGGTGCAGGACATTGTCAAACGCGGGTGGACAAGACATGATCGCTTCCTCGCACCCTTTTAACGCCAGGCGGGGGAGATCCCGCACGACGACCGCAGGAGTAGCAAAAGCGAACCGATCGACGACACCTGATACTTGCTCCGCACGTTCTTCGTATGACTTCACCATGGCGTTCACGGTAGTCGGCGTGTCCAAGTAGGCGGTCTTAAGGTCGACAATAGACAGTGGCAAGACAGGACGATGACACCCTTGAACGATTCTCAATAGCTCCAGTCCATATACCGGCGTCCGAGCGCACCGCAAACGGTTCACATAGCCGGTCTGAGCCCACCGAGCCACCTTTTGTATGCATTGCTGGTGGTTCCGCCACGCACGATAACCTACGATTGTCCGCAAGTCCTTTGGCGGTGGCTCCCCAGGCATCTCGGATATGAGGGGTAATCGATGCGTTGCGTCCAACCGACGGGTCTCGAGCGCAGAGATTAACGGCACATTTTGCTGATCGACGAGTCGTAGCCCAAACAAGTCTAGGTTGACCCGTTCCTCGTCTTCTGCCCTTAGCAGTTCCCGTCGAACGAGTAACTCCTTGATCTCAAAGTCGGCGATCGCGGACCGTGTCATGGAGAACGATGTGACGACGGGTCGGACTTCGAAGAGATCGGGATGATTGCACACCTTGCGAAGCTGCATCAGTACGTTGGCAATCTTCTGGTAGACGCCCGAGTCGAGCGCTTCCCGCGTATGCGCGCGCGACATGAACTCGTCGTACAAGAAGCGTTGTCTCTTGGAGAGTGGGCAGAGGACGAGGTGCTCATATTTGCTCGGAAGCTCCTTTTCGACGTCCCGCTTCAGCCGGCGGAGGAGATACGGTCGCAGCACGGTGTGTAGCTTCGACACGCGCTGCAGGTTCTCGTCGTCCAACATGGTGCCCATCTCGATCGCCTTTTCCAAAGGATCTAGACAACATGGCAAATGAACATTCCTTCATTACGCTCAGAAGCGACAGCACACGCACTCGAAAACCACTCTCCAAACTCTTTGAGGTTCGCAAAGTTGGTGCCGGACATCAGAAACTGCAACAACGCCCAAAGTTCCGTCAAGTTGTTTTGCAACGGCGTCCCCGTGAGGAGCAATCGCCGAAAGGAACGAAACATGAGCAGAATGTTCCACCGCTGCGACCTGAAATTCTTGATCATGTGCGCCTCGTCGAGGATCATGTAGTACCACGCCTTGCGCTTGAAGATGTGCGCGTCCCGGCTCGCGAGCGTGTATGAGGTGATGCAAACATTGAAGTGGTGTTTACTGTGCCACCCCTGGCGTAACTCTTTCCGACGCTTGGTGCTGCCGTGATAGCTCAAGATCTTGAAGCCGGGCAGAAATTTTTTGAACTCCATCTCCCAGTTGAGCAGTACGCTCGTCGGAACGATCTACATGTTGTTAGATGCACTAACCAAAGACGAGCCATCAGACGTACGATGAGATGTGGTCCCCATATTCCTCGATCACACGCCAGATGGGCCAACAACGCAATCGTTTGAATCGTTTTCCTATGATCCCAAACGACAAGTGGTCAGCGCCACCCGTCGCCTTCCCGTTTGCAAGTAAAACATACCCGAGCCCCATCTCGTCCGCCAAGATGCCGTTCAAATTGTTGGAATGCAACGACGCAAGCCACTCGAGCCCGCTCTGCTGGTACGGGCGGAGTACCCCACGGAGAAGCAACGGTGGCTTGATCTTGTCCTCGGGCGACCAGTCGACAGGCGCGACCGCGAATGGCTGCAAATATTCTGGGATTCGTGCAAACATGTCTTCTTGAACGTCCTCCACCGGCGCATCAGTTTCTGCTGCTACTTCCGCCGTTTGCACCTCTGAGAGGTTGAGAGGATCAGGGTCGGCCTCGGGGAGCACTTGTGACGCGCTGTCATCCTCAACTTGTTCCTTGGCCTCATCCATGTCGTCCTTCGCATCCATGGACGCCTCGGGGTTCAAAGTGCCGTTGACCATCTGCCCGCCCGCCATCACGACTGCCCCGTTTCCATCCTTGATGAGGTCGTGCTCGACAACACTCGAGGCGGGCGACGGGTCGTCTCGCATCGGATAATCACAAAAACTCTCGAGCGCCGGTGACTGCGCGTCCCCCAAGGTCGGCGTGCGCACGATCGAGTCCACGTCCGAAGGCACACTCGGCGATGCTGCTGCGTCCTCGTACGTCATGGGTGTGGGCATTTCTGTCAGTTTCGTCGTCGCCGTCGTGGCCTGGTCGACGCTAAACTCCGAGGGTGTGCGTGTGCGCGCCTCCGGCACCGTGTTCACGTCTTCCTCGATGTCATGTCCTCCGTCAGGCGGGGTAGGCGCAGAGTCGACCTCTGGGTGGCGCGGTAGGCCCAATAACGCATGTGTGGTTTCTCCATCCTCTTCCTCGTCCTCCCCACTGCTCTCCCCATCACTTTCCTCCCTATCCCCGTCCTCACCACAGTCCGCGTCCTCCATCATCCCTAGCCCACCAAACTCCTCCGCGCTCTCCACTCCCGAACCTTCCTCATGGTCTTCCCCATCGTGCTCTTCCTCACCTTGACTGGTCCCAATCGACTCTCGATCCCACTCGGACGCCGACACGCTGTTCGACCGGCTCCTCGACCGCGTCCGTTCGCTTCTCGACAAATCCACCTGCTGTGTCTCCAAAATTTGCCCCGATTGATCCAGAATCGCGTCCAGATGCTCGTGACCCCGCCGCATTTCCTCCGCCTCTTGCCGCTGTCGCTCCTGCTCCCGCACGAACTGTCGACGCGGTCAAACACCTCTCCCAAAACAGAATCGGTCGACCACTCACGAAGACGGCCTTTTTCCACTCGGCTACCACCATCTTGACCGTCGCCTTGGCCAACGCCTTTAACCGCTTCTCCTCCTGTACTCGAGCCCGATCCTCTCTCACCACCGACTGATCCCAATACGCCTGTATCCGATTCGCCACCTGACCTGCCACCTGCCGTCCGCGAACCAGCAGGCCGATTACCCCACCCCCACCGCTCTGTCGACCTCGATGGACGATCGTCTCTACGATACACTCCCACGCATCGTGGGTCCGCTTCGGATTCCGCACGTTCGGGTTCGCAACAATCGACATCACCGGCGCCGGCGTCCCCTTGCCAGACCCAGCTGCTGACGGCGACGCAGATGCCAACCCCGGCCCGGGCCCCTTCCATGTCTCCCCATACAAAAACGGCACGAACCGCCCCTGCTTGTGCATCCGGTCGATCCGCTCCCTCAACGCTGCCTCCTGCCGTGCGAGTGCCTCGAGCGTCTCCGCCTTCTGTTCCTGCTCTTCAAGCATCACGTACGACGACAAGAAGTCGGTCAGGTTCGAGGCGAATTTCGGGGGGGCCGGGCGTTGGCGCGGATTCGAGTACGCCGGGGGAGGCCTTCGGACGATCAACCTCACGCGCTTGATCGACGACATGCGCGAGAGTGGCGGTGGTTCATCCTTGAGGAGCTGCGACACTAAATTCGTCGACGGACGCGCGGCGAGACGTATTTCTTCAGGCGGTTTGGTCGGTCCTTCGAGACGTCCCGACCGGCGTGGTGGCGGACGCGTGTGTTGTAGTGACAACGACCCATCGTCATCCACTCCCACGATCGACTTGCGTTTCTTCTTGACGACGGGGGACGAGGGGGGCGAGGACACGAGTGTGTTTGTGCGCTTGAGCATCCGAGGGGGCGCCGAGATCGAGGGTGCCTCCTGGTCGTGTTGCTCAACGTGCGACGTCGTCCCGAGCACGCGCTGTCGGGGTCGCACCTTGGACACGCCGTTCGGCACAAATGGTTCCTCCCCCAGTGGCTCGACCGCCTTCTGCTTTCCCTTGGCTTTGGACGACAGCGTCTGGACTTCGTGCGACGACGACGGCAACAACGGTGGAGGGGCACGGCGGACGTCTGGCTTGGTACCGGCGTTCTTGGTGGGCGATGTCGTCAGATCGAGCATGCGTTGCGTCTGTGCGCGGCGCGTCGCCCGCGATGGACCCGCGATGGCGGCGGCACGCTCGAGCAGACCATACTTTGTAGATTTGTACTATACAAGAACCGTTCAGCGAACCCGGCAGACGAGGGCGTTCGAGAACCAACCTCTTGATACACTTTCGAATCGTCCTTTTTCGCGGCCTGCGGAGACGTGGGTGAGCCCCACATACACGCAAGGGGGGGGAAATAGGGACAAAGACACACCTTGGGATCATACTCGAGCAACGAGACGAACTGTTCGAGATGAAACACCTCGCGGACCTGCATGCGCGTCACGTCCAGTCCTGATGACGCAGCCAACGAGCCCCACGTACCATGTCGTCGTGCCTGTCCAACACGCTGTCGAGCTCGGCCTGTCTCTCGCTGACCATCCTCGCACGCTCCGAGGCGACGTCGTCCGTGGATACGCTGGGGTCGCCTGGAGGCGGTTGCATGGTGCCGCCACCCTTGTTGCGTACCGTCTTGGCGTGTTTCTTGCCCATGTCGTTGACCCCTCCAATCCAGTGTCGACGTCACCGCCACGACCCGCTACTCGCAAAAGGACTAAAAATGCCTCTTTGACGTTGATGCTCTGTCCTTCGACGGCGAAGAAAGCTGCGACGAAACTGAAAAGACGAAGAAGAAGAACGGCGATCTCTATGGATCTGAGACGGTTTGGGCCGATTTGAAGACGGGGATGTTGTGTTGTTGTCGTCGTGGTCGATGGAGGTGTCGACGAAAAGCGCAACCGTCGTCGTGGATGAAGTGCGTGCGGTTCCGTCGCCGTCGCCCATATTTTTGCGACATGATGTTCTTGTTTGTCCAGTACAAACACCTGTCCTGGCGGTGTCCTTTTCGCAAAAACTACAGCGACTACATCTAAGCGTACAGAGTTCGTGGTGATCGTCATGTCAACAAGGGTATGAAAAGCGTCATGTGCGCATGCCAAAAAGTACAACAACGACGACAAGAAATCAAGAAGTGCCGTGCACGGCGGTATATTCAAAGTGGGGGAAACACGTTCCCCAGGGATCGGAGGCAGGTCGGCCATACATCGCCGAGGCATTGTCCTCTGGATACTTTTCGAATCTGTCAGAGAGATAAGCCACCCGGTGTACGTAAACGAATCCGACAACGCACGCGCTCGCGTCCCCGTCGCTGCTGATCTTGGGCAGGTACGGCGCGGAGATCTCCCGGTTCCTCAGCTTGACCCAATCGACCTCGGCGAACCAGGGGTGCGCAAACACGTCCCCGGCACCGTGCCTCAGGTTGCCGTACCGCCGCGAAGGGTCGCCTTCCATGAGTTTGAGAATCAGGTCAGTCGCATTGACCTGGAAAGGGGGCCACCGTATGAACGTCGGCCCGCGCGAAATCTTTTCGTACAGCGACACGGTGTTCTGGTCCGGGTGGTGGTACGGCGGGAGGCCGGACAACATCTCGAAAATGAGCACACCGAGGGCGTACCAGTCCACGCTCTTGTTATACCGCTGCTGCCCGACGATCTAGACCATAAATCAGCGAGTAACGATGGCGACGGGAGACGACGCACTTCGGGTGCCAGATAATCAGGGGTGCCACACAATGTCCACGTCACATACGAACACCGCTTCGAGAAGCCGAAGTCAGCAATTTTGATGTGGCCGTCGTGGTTGAGGAGAATATTCTCTGGCTTGAGGTCGCGGTAGATGACGTCGAGGGAATGCAAGTGGTTGAGGGCGAGCGCCACTTCGGCCGCATAAAACTTTGCGACGGGATCGGGAAACCGCTGGGAACGTGTAAGCGGACAAAAGACGGAAAACAAAGGAGCGCACGTTGGACCTCCGCAAGAGCGTAAAGAGCTCTCCGCCGGGCACGTAGTCCATGACCATGTAGAGGTTGGAGTCATCCTGAAAGGCGCCCCAGAGGTTGATAATGAAGGGGTGCTGAATGGCCTCGAGAATGGTCTTTTCGTTGTTGGTGTGCTCGACCTGCTTGGTCTTGACGATCTTGTCCTTGCTGAGGACCTTGATGGCGTAGAAGCGGAGGTTGTGCTTGCTCCGCACTGAAAGGGGGTCAGAGA